>BLSH010466419.1:19935-30105 GCA_018402905.1 Glandirana rugosa
GTCCAACGGTGACCTCAACCCTATTGAGCATCTGTGGGGTATCCTCAAATGAAAGGTGGAGGAGCGCAAGGTCTCTAACATCCACATGATGTTGTTATGGAGGAGTGGAAGAGGACTCCAGTGGCAACCTGTGTGGCTCTGTTGAACTCAATGCCCAAAAGGGTTAAGGCAGTGCTGTAAAATAATGGTGGCCACACAAAATATTGACACTTTGGGCCCAATGTAGACATTTTCACTTAGGGGGTGTACTCACTTTTGTTGCCAGCGATTTAGACATTAATGGCTGTGTGCTGAGTTATTTTTGAGGGGACAGCAAATTTACACTGTTATACAAGCTGTACACTCAATACTTTACATTGTAGCAAAGTGTCATTTCTTCAGTGTTGTCACATGACATATAATAAAATATTTACAAAAATGTGAGGTGTGTACTCACTTTTGTGAGATACTGTATGTGCTACCCATTGGAATGTACTGGATAATGCCATTATATAATATGCCCTTAAAGCACTTTGATTTTTCCTCAGTGTTCTTGACAGAAATAGAGAGCAAAGTTAGAGGTATGAGCTCATTAGTCTTGCTGTACAAAATTGAAAATTTTAGCTTTGGATATACTTAAAGTAATGGATGGCTCCTTAAGCAAAGTGATTTTGTGTGTGATTGGGGCATCCTTAATCTACACAGTTTTAATGCCTATGGCTGTTCAAGAGAGGTAACCAGTCCATTTAATTACAAAGTGTTAACTTTAATATGAAAATGGTAAATACTGGGATTTCTTGTGTAGATATCCAATTGTCTGTGAATGGGATGCATGCAACTTTGGGCCAGATTTTAAAAAATGATTGTGTCAAAAAGTTACAAAGATAGAGACAGATCAAAAGAGAGTTCAAAGATAGATAAAGATCAAGAGAATGTATGTAAGAAACTTTGTATCTAGCTTACTTTTAAGTGAATTACCTGAAGAGTTTGAAGTCCCATATAAGCAGTGTATAAAAGTAAAATTCCAAATGATAGAACAAGGATGTTTTTAAGATGAAAAATCTCCATTCTGGATCACCTTCTTTTCTGCAGCAATTAGTGTACGAGCACACTGTGAAATGATATGCATTAAAACAATTAGCATTTTTTTGTATTATATATATACTATATACAATTCAAAATCATCCAGCTACTCCAGGTTCCTCTGTGTAGTGACATTGATCCCTCCCCCCCCATCTTTGTAAGAAGTTTTGAAAGAATTGAAGTAAGGGAAATTAGAAAAATCTGTTGAATTTAGATACAAACTAGTTAAGGGGTTACATGTTTAACCACTTCAGCCCCGGAAGGATTTCCCCCTTTAGGACCAGAGCACTTTTTGTGATTCGAAACTGCGTCGCTTTAACTGACAATTGCGCAGTCATGCGACGTTGTACCCAAACAAAATTTGCGTCCTTTTTTTCCCCACAAATAGAGCTTTCTTTTGGTGGTATTTGATCACCTCTGCGTCATTTCTGATCACCGCTATAAACAAAAAAAGAGTGACAATTTTGCAAAAAAAACTATTTTTCTTACCTTTTGCTAAAATACAAATCCAAAAAAAACAAACTTTTTTTTACTGGTTTTGGCCGATTTATATTCTTCCTCATATTTTTTGGTAAAAAAAAATCGCAATCAGCGTTTATTGATTGGTTTGCACAAAAGTTGCCGCGTTTATGGATGATGAGAATTAATTTCTGGGGTTTTTATTTATTTATTTTATTTTTTACTAGTAATGGATTTTTAGCGGCACTGCGATATTGCGGCAGACATGTCGGACCATTTTGACACTTTTTTGGGACCAATGACATTTATACAGCGATCAGAAATTTAAATGTCCACTGATTACTGTATAAATGTCATTGGCAGTGAAGGGGTTAACCTGCAGGGGGTAGTGAAGGGGTTAACTGTGTTCCCTAGGCGTGTTCTAACTGTGAGGGGGCTGGGCTGTTATGGGCATAAGAGATCTAACTGATCCCAGTGAGAGGGATCAGTAGGTCTCTTATGCCCCCACTGACAGAGCGGGGAACCGCCGTGTTTACATCGGCGGTTCCCCGTTCTTTTGCTGTGGCCGCTCATCGCAGCTTGCCGGCGGACATCGGGTCCGCCCAAACGCGGGCACACTCCTCCGGATTGCGACGGGCATGCGTGCGCGCTGCCTAGCAGCCACTCCGCAATTCGCCGTTCATTTACGGCGATTCGCGGGACAAGTCGACACTGCCGCAGTAAAGTGGAATTCCAGTCAAAATTAAAAATTTGCCCATGATTAGTATGTTAAATATGTTTAACTTTGATATTATACATTTTCAGGTTTGCTGATTGTGTAGCTTAGAAAGTTGAATCTAAGCCAGACAATCGGCTGGTTCCTATTCTCACCGACAACGCTTTGCCTGCTGAGATGAATTTGGCAGCTCTCTGGCACTTCCTGAAAAGGGTGTCAATCTCTATGTGAGAAATCCAGCCTAGCCTTCAGTAAACCCACCCCTGTCCTGAACAGCACCACCCCCATCCCTCCCAGTCTTCTGTAGAATGTTGTAAGGAACCATCCGGGGCCATTGGCAGGCCAATGCGCGGGTGCACGTAGCGTTGGCGCCAAAGCGGCCATTTAAGCCCTCTGCACCTTGCAGTCAGTGCTGTCCGTTCTACAGAGTTCTGGCTCCTGTGACCCCAGTGCTTATCCTGGGAGACTTCCTGTATCTGTGACCCCGGCTTCCTGTTTGACCTGCTTGCCTGCTGCCTGCCCCAACCTTCTGCCTGCCTACGACTATGCCTCTGCCTGATCCCTTGTACTTCTGTTGCCTGCACGTTGCCGACCCTGCCTGTATCCGCCAGCCTGAACCACCTATACCGCACCGTCAGTTTGTTACCGACCTGGCCTGAACCACTACTCTACTGTCTGCATGAGCTTTTGTGGACAATCACCTGTCATCTGTGACCAAGTCCAGCCCTCATGCCCCCCGTCTGCGCCGGGGCCCTCTATTATGGAAGAAGTGTGTGTCCATCTTACCGGCTTGTCTCAAGCAGTAAAAGACCTCCAGGATGAATATGTCCGCTTGGAAAGACAAGTCCAGGATCTGGTTTCACCCGATCCTGGCCAAGCTCCATCCCACATTGTAGTGGCTCTTCCTACAGAACCCGGAGTGCCTATGCCCGAGCGGTTTATGGGGGACCGCTGGAAGTTTCGGGCGTTTCGGAAACTCTTGTGAGTTGTACTTTGCTCTGCAACCCCACACCTGGGCTCACCGATTGCTGGAGCGGAAAGCCCCAGAGACCTCTACTCTGGATCAGTTCCTTCAAGCCATGTCCCAATTATATGAGGATCCCCACCAGGCCGCAATGGCAGAGACTGTACTGCATGCGCTCCAGCAGGGCCACTGTACCGCAGAAGAGTACGTCTCTGAGTTTCGGCGATGGAGCGCCGATACAGCCTGGAACGATGTGGCCCTTTGTTACCAGTCCCGGCTGGGGCTCTCTGAGCCACTCAAGGATGAGCTGGGTCGCATTGGGGTTCCTCACACTCTGGACGCGCTAGTCAATTTGGCAATCCAAATTGACCACCGCCTGCGGGAACACAGAGCGGAGAGAGTTGGTCCCTGGCTCCCCATTCAACCATGACCTCCTCCTCCTCCTCTCCACATGGACACCTGGAGCCACTGCAGTGTGGTCGTCTCCGCCCTTCCTTGTCACCTGAAGAGCGACAGAGGCGCATGTCCCTCACCTTGTGCCTGTACTGTGGGGAATCTGGACATCTGGTACGGAACTGCCCCGCTAAGGCGGATAAAGGCCTCATCCCGGGGGACGTGCTATCGCTACCTAACACCAAGTCCCACCTTGTCCTCTTCATGTCCCTCCGGCTTCCCAGAGGAAGTGTGCAAGTCCCAGCCATTATGGATACAGGAGCCTGCAGTTGCTTTATGGACCTTGCTTTTGCCACCCAGCATCGCATTCCCACTCCGAACCAAGGACCATCCAATGCTCATCCGGCTGGCTGACGGGTCCACTCTCAAGTCTGGCACAGTGACCCACGAAACGCTCCCTCTCGCTGCCAGCGCGACAGGGGGTCATACAGAATTTTTATTGTTGGACATCATCACCTCCCCGTTATTCCCGGTCATCCTTGGCCTACCCTGGTTCCAGGCCCACTGCCCTTTGATCAATGAGAACACCGGGGAAGTGCAGTTCCGGTCACCTTATTGCCTCAGCCACTGCCTGCCAAAGTCTCTGCAAGACCCCCCAGTTCTTCTTAGCATGGACTCAGAACCTGATCTGAAAACCCAATCTGTGGTTCCAAAAGTCTACCACGACTATCTAGACGTCTTTAGCAAGAAGAGGGCCGACACCCTATCTCCGCATAGGTCATAGGATTGCCCAGGGGCTGAAGTCCCATTTGGCCAGATCTTCCCATTGTCCAAAGTGGAGTTAGTGGTTCTTAAAGCCTACCTGGACGAGAACTTGGAAAAGGGCTTCATCCGGCCCTCCATGTCACCCGCTGGAGCGGGGATATTCTTCATGGAAAAAAAAGACCACTCACTCAGGCCTTGTATTGATTACTGGGACCTCAACAAGGTCACCATTAATGAACCGGTACCCGTTGCCCTTAGCTCCGGAACTTTTTCAAAGACTTGGCTCTGCCAAAGTGTTCACCAAATTAGACCTCCACGGGGCTTATAACTTGATACTTATACGGGAGAGGAATGAGTGGAAGACGGCCTTTCAGACCCGCTTTGGCCACTTTGAGTACTTAGTTATGCCATTTGGGCTCTGCAATGCCCCAACGACCTTCCAGCATCTGATCAATGATGTTTTCAGAGACTACCTTGACCTGTTTGTGGTCGCCTATCTTGACGACATCCATATATTCTCCCCCTCCCTAGAGGAACACCGCAGGCATTTGAAATGTGTACTTAGCCGCCTACGAGAACACGGACTGTATGCAAAGGCAGAGAAGTGTGCCTTCGAGTGTGCGGACATTTCCTTCTTAGGATTTCACATTTCCACGAAGGGCACCACCATGGATCCACAGAAGGTCACAGCCATCCTTGACTGGCCAGTGCCAGTGGATAAAAGAGGGGTGCAGTGTTTCGTAGGCTTTGCAAACTTTTATAGAAAGTTTATCCAGGGATTTTCGGCAGTCATTGCCCCCATAACGCAGCTTACTAAGCAGAACGTCCGCTTTGTCTGGTCCACAGAGGCACAACCAGCTTTTCAGTCTCTGAAGAAACTGTTCACCTCTGCTCCCGTTCTGAAACACCCCGACCCAGCACTGTCCTACATCCTAGAAGTGGACGCCTCAGAGACCGCAGTCGGGGCGGTTCTCTCGCAGAGACAGGGTCCAAAGGCCCTACTCCACCCCATCGCCTTTTTCTCTCGGAAACTTACTCCACCCGAGAGAAACTACAACGTTGGGGATAGAGAGTTACTCGCTATCAAGTCCGCCTTGGAAGAATGGCGGTATCTTCTCGAAGGAGCGGCACATCCCATCCTGGTCTTCACCGACCACAAGAATTTAGAGTATCTGCGGATGGCTAAAAGGCTCAAACCTCACGAGGCTCGATGGGCCTTATTCTTCTCCCGCTTCCAGCTCCACATTATGTACAGGCCTGGGTCCAAGAATGTGAAGCCGGATGCACTGTCCAGAATGTTCCTTGATCCTGTGGAAGCTTCCCCTCCGGATACCATTCTACCAGCTCACAGCTTCTTGCTGGTCCAAGAGGACCTCCTAACACAAATCAGACGGGCTCTAACTAGCGCCCCGGTGCCCAGAGACTCTGAATTATCTGTAAAAGATGGGCTGTGGTGGTCAGGTACCCGGATCTTCGTGCCTGAGTAGTTCCGCCTAGACACCCTAGAACTCTGTGATGACAACAAGTTAGCGGGACATTTTGGCAGTCGTAAGACAATGGAGTTGCTAGCCCGCACCTTCTGGTGGCCCCGCATGAACGAGGACTGTAAAACCTATGTGGGTGCATGCCCTATTTGTGCTCGGAACAAGACTGAGAAAACCATGGCCTGGGGGCTGCTGAACCCGTTACCTATCCCTGACCG
Source organism: Glandirana rugosa (assembly GCA_018402905.1). NCBI lineage: Eukaryota > Metazoa > Chordata > Amphibia > Anura > Ranidae > Glandirana > Glandirana rugosa. The sequence goes on from BLSH010466419.1 coordinate 25,996, forward strand.
TCTTTGGTCGCACATTTCCATGGATTTTATTGTCAAGCTGCCCCATCCGTGGGATTCAACACCATCTTCGTAGTGGTAGACCGTCTCACAAAGATGGCACACTTTATCCCTATGCAAGGTACCCCCTCTGCAATGGAAACGGCCAAGACCTTTAGTAGAGATATTGAACGACTACACGGTATACCTAATAATATCCTCCTGGACCGGGGAGTACAATTTACTTCCAGTGTGTGGAGGTCTCTGTGTACCATTTTAGGAATTGAATTGGCTTTTTCTTCGGCCTACCACCCCCAGTCAAATGGCCAGACAGAGAGGATCAACCAGACCCTCGAGCAGTACCTCCACTGCTACTCCTCGTACTCCCAGGACGATTGGGTCTCTCTGCTTCCGTTAGCCGAGTTCGCCTATAATAACGCAGTCCACTCTGCCACCAAGCAATCCCCGTTTTGGGCGAATCTCGGCTACCACCCCACATTCCTACCGAATGCTCTGACTGAAAGCTCTGTACCTGCTGTGCAAGAGATCACACAGTTCCTGGAGAAAAACAACTGTCTTTTGCAAGAGACCCTCACGCAAACCCAGGAGCATGACAAGAGAGCTTTCGACAGAGGGAGACGAGGAGTGTTGAACCTGCAGGCTGGGGATTGGGTCTGGTTGGCCACTAAGAATCTGAGACTGTCATGTCCGTTGAAGAAACTAGGTCCCAGATACATCGGACCCTTGCCAGTCAAGAGGAAAATTAATAATGTGGCTTATGAGCTGGACCTCCCTCCTTCACTCAAAGTTCACCCAGTCTTCCACGTAAATCTGCTCAAGCCAGTGACCAAGGATCCCTACCCAGGGCGGAAAACAGCCCCACCAGAACCAGTCCTGGTAGACAGAGAGGAGGAGTTTGAGGTGGAAACTATCCTGGACTGCAGAAGGAGAGGGGGCATTACCCAATTCTTAGTAAAGTGGAAGGGTTATGGACCTGAAGAGAGCTTGTGGGAACCTGAAAAAAACCTACACGCCAAGGAGCTGGTCAAGACCTTCTAGAGGAACAACCCGACCAAGAGAGCCCATTTGGGCATCCAGAAGTTGCCCTTTGGGGGGGGCAATGTAAGGAACCATCCGGGGCCACTGGCAGGCCAATGCACGGGTGCACATAGCGTGGAGCACGCGGGAGCGCCGGCGGTGGCGCCAAATGGCCGTTTAAGCCCTCTGCACCTTGCAGTCAGTGCTGTCCGTTCTACAGAGGTCTGGCTCCTGTGACCCCAGTGCTTATCCTGAGAGACTTCCTGTATCTGTGACCCTGGCTTCTTGTTTGACCTGCTTGCCTGCTGCCTGCCCTGACCTTCTGCCTGCCTATGACTACGCCTCTGCCTGATCCCTTGTACTTCTGTTGCGAGCACATTGCCAACCCTGCCTGTACCCGACTATCCGCCAGCCTGAACCACCTGTACCGCACCGCCATTTTGTTACTGACCCGGCCTGAACCACTACTCTACTGTCTGCACGAGCTTCTGTGAACCATCACCTGTCATCTGTGACCAAGTCCAGCCCTCGTGCCCCCCTGTGCTCCAGAGCTCCCTGTCTCCACTACCAGGGGTTCTCGAACCAGGGTCACAAGTGAGGTTGCCCCCGCATAAGTCAGACTCAACCACCAGGTATGTGACAACTGTGCAGCAGTTCCTCTCAAGCCTCGATTTGGCTTAGACAGAAAGAGAGAGAGCAGTCATTGTAAGTCTGGAATGCTTACTGCAGTGCATACACCAACACATGACACAAGCACACACACACACACACACACTGCAAGGAAGAATCCAGGGCATTATACTGCAGCCTTTGTGTTACACACTATGTTTGATCATGTGGAGTTCTCTGCCTGTCATGTATTACTCTCACTAAAATGTTGGATCATGTGGAGTTCTCTGCTTGTCATGCGTTACACTCACATTACAATGTTGGATCATGTAAGGTTCTCAGCTTGTCATACGTTACACTCACTACAATGTTGGATCATGTGGAGTTCTCTGCTTGTCGTGCATTTCACTAAAACTACAATGTTGGATCATGTGGAGTTCTCTGCTTGTCAAGCGTTACTGTCACTTACCTGATGGTAGAGTCTGACTTATGCAGGGGGCATCCTCTCTTACGGCCCTGGTTCAAGAACCCCTGACACGTGCCTGTACAAGTGTGCGCGTCTGCTGCACAGACACACCGGCAGAAGTCTCAGACCATGATTCCTGACATTGCCCCCCCAAGGGGCAGCCTCCGGATGCCCCAATGGGCCCTCTAAGCTGGATGGTTCCTCCAGAAGGTTTTGATCAACTCTTCGGCGTGCAGGTTGCTTTCTGGCTCCCAAGAGCTTGCTTCTGGGCCTTACCCCTTCCATTTTACCAGAAACTGGATGATGCCCCCTCTTCTTCCACAGTCGAGGATGGCTTCCACCTCAAACTCCTCCTCTCCGTCCACTCAGACTGGTTCTGGTGGGGCTGTCCTCCACCTAGGGAAAAGATCCTTAGCCACTGGTTTGAGCAGGTTCACATGAAATACTGGGTGGATGTGAAGTGGGCAACCTCTCTTACGACCCTGATTCGGGAACCCCTGATAGAGTAAACAGGAGGCTCGGGAGTGCAGGGAGGCACGAGGGTCGGACTGGGTCACTGTTGGTGATGTACAGGTCTTTGGTGAGCTTGTGCAAGAAGAGGCATAGCGGTGCAGGCCGGGTCGGTAACAGACTGGCGGTGCAGTACAGAAGATTCAGGCAGGGGAATAGCCAGGCACAGGCAGAGTTTGTTAACAGATAGGCGGCAAGGCACAAGGGAGCAAGCAGAAGGGTGGTCGTGGAAGCCGAGGTCAGTGCAGGTGGAGATCAAAGCAGGGTCAGGACAAGTCGGGTTGCAGGAACAGATAATCAGGATAACAGGTCGCTCAGGAACACACAAGCACTGTAGAATGAACAGCACTGATTGCAGGGTGCTGTGAGCTTAAATGGCGGCTTTGGTGCCAATGCTGGCGCATACACGAATGCACACGCGCACAGGCGAGCGCACAAGCACGCACAAATGCGCACGGACGCAGCGCACACTCTATGTGCGCCTGCGCATAGGCCTTCCAATGGCCCCAGACAAATTCCTTACATTGCCCCCCCCAAGGGGCAGCCTCCGGTTGCCCAAACGGGCTCTCTGTTCTGGGTGTCTTTTCCAAAATGCTTCAGTAAGCTCCTTGGCGTGGATATTGTCCTCGGGTTCCCACGAGTTTTCCTCGGGGCCATACCCCTTCCATTTGACTAGGAATTGGGTTGAGCCTCCCCTCTTTCTGCAAGCAAGAACAGCTTCTAGCTCAAACACCTCCTCTCCGTCCACAAGAACTGGCCCTGGTGGAGCTGTCCTCCAGGGATCCTGAGTCATCGGTTTCAGTAGCGTGACATGAAACACCGGGTGGACACACATGGATGGAGGAAGGGTCAGCTCATATGCCACCTTATTGATTCTCCTTTTCACAGGAAAAGGCCCGATGAACCTTGGTCCCAGTTCCTTGGAGGGGCAGGAGAGCTTCAGGTTTTTAGTTGCTAGTCAAACCCGGTCGCCTGGTTGCAGATCCAGTTCCCCTCGCCTCCCTTTGTCAAAGGCTCCTGGGTCCAGGACAGTGTCTCCCGTAGAATTTGGTTATTCTTCTCCAAGAATTTTGTGATATTATGAGCCACAGGTACCATACTCTCTGGAATCGCACTGGGTAGGAAGGTAGGACGGTAGCTGAGATTCGCCCAAAACTGAGATTGTTTAGTGGCACTGTGTTGTTGTAGGCGAACTCGGCTACCGGTAGCAGTGAGACCCAATCATCCTGGGAGAATGAGGAATAACAGTGGAGGTACTGTTCCAGGGTTCATTTGGTCCTCTCCGTCTGGTCGTTCGTCTGCATAGGCAGACGAGAATGCCAGTTCAATCCCCAAGCCCGAGCATACAGCCTTCCAGACCCGGGACGTGAATTGTACTCCTCAATCGGAAACTATATTGGCGGGGACACCGCGGAGACGGATAATTTCCTTGATGAAGGTCTCAGCTGCTTCTGTAGCAGACGGGGTGCCCTTCATAGGTATGAAATGTGCCATTTTAGTGAAGTGATCCA
>BLSH010466419.1:36447-56070 GCA_018402905.1 Glandirana rugosa
TTCTCTCCAACGGGGGACGTATTCAGTCTGAGATGGTATTCCATGCACTGTCGTTGCCTGTTGGTACAGCCTCAGACACGTCCCCAGGAGAGGTTACCTACTAGACACACACGTAGATCGGTCTGAGTGAGTTCGTCACTTCTTAAACGTCCTCCCTATGTGGGCGGACCTTCCTTCTCAGGTCCTCGAGAGACACAGTCGAGGTCGTTCAAGACCGGTCAGACGAGGGGCGTGATAACAATGGGATGGATGTCTTGGGTTCCATGGGTACGGACTTGCTAAGAGTCCCCTAACGTCCTGCAACGAGATGTTGCACACAGATCATCCATTGGAGAGGACCCCTGCACAGACTCCGACATGGTTGTCCGTTGCTGTCACGTACCTTATGGTAGAGTCTGACTTATGCAGGGGGCAACCTCTCTTATGGCCCTGGTTCAAGAACCTCTGATAGAGAACAGGGAGCTCTGGAGCACAGGGGGGCACGAGGGCTGGACATGGTTACTGATGGCTGGTGAAGGTCCACTGAAGGCTCGAAGAAGAATGGCGATGCAGGCTGGGTCAGTAACTGTTAGGAAATTGGCCGTTCCGGACGTCCGTGCATGCTCCCACGCCCGTGCATGCGCCTGTGCGCGCCAATGGCGCCAAAGCAACCTATTTAAACTGGAAACACCTTGCAGCAGATGCTGTCCATTCTACAGCGTTCCCGTGACGCCAGTGACTACTTTGGGAGACTTTCCTGCACCTGTGACCCCGGCTTTACTTGGACTTGTTGCTTTCTGCCTGCCCTGACCCCTGGCCTGTCTACGACTATGCTTCTGCCTGATCCTTCTGTACCTTTGCTGACCGCATGTTGCCAACCCTGCTTGCACCTGACCACCCGCCTGCCTGCTCCACCTGTACCGCATTGCCAGCCTGTTGCCGACCCGGACTGTACGACCACTCTTCAGCCTGTACAAACTCCAGTGGACATCCCACATACCATCAAGTGATCCAGTCCAACCCTCGTACCCCCCGTGCTCTTGAGCTCCCTGTCTGCACTACCAGGGGCTCTCGAACCAGAGCCGCAAGAGAGGTGACCCCCTGCATAAGCCAGACTCATCCGCCAGATACATGACAGTAATGGACAGCCATGTCTGAGTCTGCGCAGGGGACCTCTCCCATGGATGAGCTGTGTGCACACCTTGCAGGACTCACCCAAACGAAAGAACCTGCAGGATGGTTACAACCGCTTGGAAGGAAGAGTGCAGGAGCTTTCCCTGCCAGCACCAGCCAGCCCCGGCCAACCGGCTTCCGCACCGTTGTGGCGCTACCAAGTGAGCCCTGGGTACACATGCCTGAGCGGTTTGCAGGAGACTGCAGAAAGTTCCGGGTTTACCGTAATTCCTGTGAATTATACTTTGATCTCCAACCCTGGACCGTTTCACTGGAGGCCACGAAAGTGGGATTTGTGATATCCCTCCTTCTAGAGGAGCCCCAAGCCTGGGCGCACCGCCTCCTGGAGCAGAAAGCCCCAGAGACAACCAGTCTGGATCGATTCTTTTGGGCAATGGCTCAACTATATGAAGATCCTCACCAGGCAGCCACAGCAGAGGCAGCCCTCCATGCTCTTCAGCAAGGCCGCCGCCCAGTGGAGGAGATTACCATCAAGAACCGATACCCATTACCTCTGGTCCCAGAACTCTTCCAGAGGTTGGGGACCGCAGCCGCCTTCACGAAGTTGGACTTACGCGGGGCTTACAACCTGATCCGCATTGGCGAAGGGGATGAGTGGAAGACTGCCTTCCGAACGCGGTTCGGACACTATGAATATCTTGTCATGCCCTCCGGACTATGTAATGCCCCTGCGACTTTCCAACACCTGGTAAATGACATCTTTCGGGACTTTCTAGACCAGTTCGTAGTCGTTTACTTGGATGACATCTTAATCTTCTCCTCCTCTCTGGAAGAGCATCGCAAGCACGTGAAGAGCGTGCTCGCCCACCTCCGACAACACGGCCTCTATGCCAAGGCAGAAAAATGCGCTTCTGAGTTGAAATTTCATTCCTGGGGTTCGACATTTCCACTGCCGGAATCACCATGGACCCCCAGAAGGCCTCGGCCATCTTGGACTGGCCCGCTCCTGCTGACAAAAAGGGAGTGCAGTGATTCGTTGGGTTTGCAAACTTCTATCAGAAGTTTATCAAGGGGCTTTCGGCAGTCATTACCTCAATAACCCAACTCACCAAACAGGACTTTTGCTGAACTACCGAGGCCCAAGAGGTCTTCACCTAACTCAAGCGACTGTTCACATCTGCCCCGTCCTTAAGCACCCGGATCCTGCATTTCCATACACATTGGAAGTAGATGCCTCTGAGACAGGGGTAGGAGCAGTCCTCTCGCAGAGATGGGGTCCAAAGGCTTCACTTCACCCTATCCCCTTCTTCTCTAGGAAGCTAACACCTCTGGAAAGGAACTATGACATTGGCAATAGGGAACTACTGGCAATCAAGTCGGCCCTGACAGAATGGCGGTACCTCCTGGAAGGAGCTTCCCATCCTATTCTGGTTTTTACAGACCACAAAAACCTAGAATACCTGCGGACCGCCAAAAGACTGAAACCTCGGCAGGCACGATGGGCATTGTTTTTCTCCCGATCCCAACTGCACATCACTTACAGGCCCAGAGCTAAAAACGTAAAGCCGGATGCATTATCAAGAATGTTCCTTGTTACGGAGGACACGCCTCCGCCGGATACCATCCTTCCTGCCCACAGTTTTCTGCTCACCCAGGAAGATCTTCTGTCCCAGATCCGGAGGTCTTGCAACGGCCTCACTGAACCGCCAGACCCCCAACTCAGATTAAAAGATGGGTTATGGTGGTTCGGGAATAGACTGTATGTCCCACAGGAACTCCGCTCAGCAGTCCTCAGACTCTGTCACGATACCAAGATGGCCGGGCACTTTGGTGGGTGCAAGACAATGGAGTTACTTGCACGCTCATTCTGGTGGCCTCAGCTGAAGGAAGATTGTCAGAGCTATGTAGCCACCTGTCCTGTCTGTGCCAGAAACAAATCGGAAAAATCCAAGGCCTGGGGTCTCCTCAACCCATTGCCCATTCCAGAACGTCTATGGGCCCAAATCACAATGGATTTCATAGTGGAGCTCCCACCATCTGTAGGTTATAACGCAATCTTGGTGGTCGTGGACCGGCTCACGAAGATGGCACATTTTTTGCCCATGAAGGGTACTCCATCGGTGGCTAAGACCACAGAAATCTTTATAAGGGGGGTGGTCTGTTTACATGGAATTCCTACTAACATCGTGTCGGACCGAGGAGTGCAGTTCACCTCCCGCTTCTGGAAGTCCCTGTGTGCCACTTTGGGAATCGAGCTGGCCTTCTCCTCTGCCTACCATCCCCAGTCCAATGGGCAAACAGAGAGCACTAACCAAACTCTCGAACAGTATCTACGGTGCTATATCTCCTACTCCCAGGATGAATGGGTGTTGCTTCTACCAGTAGCCGAGTTTGCGTATAATAACTCTGTTCACTCTGCCACCAAGCAGTCACCCTTCTGGGCAAACCTCGGCTACCACCTTTCCTTCCTGCCCGACCTGGCTCTGGAAAGTGCTGTACCCGCTATTCTGGAAACCACGCAGTTTCTTGAGAAGAATAACAAACTCCTTCAGGAGACCCTCGCCCAAGCTTAGGCTACCAGCAAGAGAAACTTTGATAGGGGAAGGAGGGGAGAACTGGACTTACAAGTCAGTAAACAGGTCTGGCTGTCCACAAGGAACCTAAGACTCTCCTGTCCCTCAAAGAAGCTGGGACCCAGATACATAGGGCCATTTCCTATTAAGAAGAGAATTAACAGAGTGGCCTATGAGTTAAACTTACCATCATCTTTGCATATCCACCCGGTCTTCCACGTTAACCTGCTTAAGCCAGTGGTCAAGGATGTCTTTCCGGGGCTTAGTTCAGCACCCCCAGAACCGGTCTTGGTGGACGGAGAGGAAGAATTTGAGGTGGAGAGCATCCTCGATTGTAGGAAAAGAGGAGGCAGCACCCAATTCCTGGTCAAATGGCAGGATTATAGACCCGAAGAAAACTCCTGGGAGCCTGAAGAGAATCTGCACACAAGGGAATTGATCAGAGCATTCTGGAGAAGACACCCGACCAAGAGAGCCCGTTGGGGTATCCGGAGGCTGCCCCTTGGGGGGGGGGGGGCAATGTTAGGAAATTGGCCATTCTGGACGTCTGTGCGTGGACGGGCGCATGTACGCACGCCTGTGCGCAACAATGGTGCCAAAACAACCTATTTCAGCTGGAAACACCTTGCAGCAGATGCTGTCCATTCTACAGCGTTCCTGTGACCCCAGTGACTACTTTGAGAGACTTTCCTGCACCTGTGACCCCCGCTTTACTTGGACTTGTTGCTTTCAGCCTGCCCTGACCCCCGGCCTGTCCACGACTACCCTTCTGCCTGATACTTCTGTACCTTTGCTGCCCGCACATTGCTGACCCTGCTTGCACCTGACCACCCGCCTGCCTGCTCCACCTGTATCGCATTGCCAGCCTGTTACTGACCCGGGCTGTACGACCACTCTTCAGCCTGCACGAGCTCCAGTGGACATCCCACATACCATCAAGTGACCCAGTCCAACCCTCGTGCCCCCCTGTGCTCTTGAGCTCCCTGTCTACACTACCAGGGATTCTCGAACCAGGGCTGCAAGAGAGGTCACCCTCTGCATAAGCCAGACTCATCTGCCAGGTACGTGACAGTAACAGGCTGGCGGTGCGGTACAGATGGGTCAGGCAGGTGGATAGTCAGGCACATGCAGGGTCAGCAACAGGCGGGCAGCAAAAGTACACAGGGAGCAGGCTGAAGAGAAGTCGTAGACAGGCCGGGGTCGGTGCAGGCAGATAACAAGCTGAAGTCAAAGGGAAGCCTGGGTCACAGGTACAGGAAGTCTCTCAAAGCAATCACAAGGGTCACAGATAGCAGGAACGCTGTAGAATGGACAGCACCTGCCACCTGGTGCTGGCCATTCAACTATGCTGTTTGGCGACATGGGCGGCGCGCACACGTATGAGCACCTGCCGCGTGCACGTGTGCTTCCGTGCATGACTGCGCACAGGCACGCCGACAGAAGTCTCGGGCTGCGATTTCTGACAGTTACACACACACTACAATGTTGGATCATGTGGAGTTCTCTACTTGTCGTAAGTTACACTCACTACAATGTTGGATCATGTGGAGTTCTCTACTTGTCGTAAGTTACACTCACTACAATGTTGGATCATGTGGAGTTTTCTGCTGGTTGTGTGTTACACTCACACTACAATGTTGGATCATGTGGATTTCTCTACTTGTCATGCATTACACTCACACTACAATGTTGGATCATGTGGAGTTCTCTGCTTGTTATGCATTACACACACACTACAAAGTTGGATCATGTGAAGTTTTCTGCTGATTGTGCTTTACACTCACACTGACCCCTCCTACTTCTCATAAGCCCCACCCCTTATAGAATTCACCCACTCCTTCCCCTGTATTCCACACATTGTGTCAGGAGTATACAGTTCAGCATCACATGATTCAGTATACAGCTCAGCATCACAGGTGGGGTATATTGCAGCCAGTAACACAGTATGCAGCCAGTACACAGGTATTCCAGCCAGCCAGTACACAGGTATTGTCAGTACACAGGTATTGTAGCCAGCCAGTACACAGGTATTGTCAGTACCCAGGTATTGCAGTCAGCCAGTACACAGGTATTGTAGCCAGCCAGTACACAGTTATTGTCAGTACACAGGTATTGCAGCCAGCCAGTACACAGGTATTGTCAGTACACAGGTATTGCAGCCAGTACACAGGCATTGCCAGTACACAGGTATTGCAGCCTTCCAGTACACAGGTATTACACAGCCAGTACACAGGTATTGCCAGTACACAGGTATTGCAGCCAGCCAGTACACAGGTATTACACAGCCAGTACACAGGTATTGCTGCCAGCGAGTACACCGGTATTACACAGCCAGTACACAGGTATTGCCAGTACACAGGTATTACACAGCCAGTACACAGGTATTGCCAGTACACAGGTATTGCCACCAGCCAGTACACAGGCATTGACAGTTCACAGGTATTGCCAGTATACAGGTATTGCCAGTACACAGATATTACACAGCCAGTACACAGGTATTGCGGCCAGCCAGTACACAGGTATTGCCACCAGCCAGTATACAGGTATTGCCAGTACACAGGTATTGCCGCCAGCCAGTACACAGATATTGCCGGCAGCCAGTACACAGGTATTGCCAGTACACAGGTATTGCCGGCAGCCAGTACACAGGTATTGCCAGTACACAGGTATTGCCGGCAGCCAGTACACAGCTATTGTCAGTACACAGGTATTGCCACCAGCCAGTACACAGTTATTGTCAGCACACAGGTATTACAGAGCCCAGCAGCACAGCAGTACTTACCTCAGAGGGGCTCGTCAGTCCGCTCTCTCTCCCTCGGACGGCAGAATCACAGGCATGCGTGTGTGCAGTCCAAGCAAAAGCACGTCTGCCAGTCCCGCCCCCACCCTCGCTCCTGACCAATCAGTCACTGTCTGGCTGGCGCACATCTATGCACTTTAATGGGTGAAGAATAGGCTTTGGGAATTGCTGTCAGCTGACAGCTAATCTCCCAAAAAAGCTGGGACAGCCATATACCGGCGCACCATATTCTTTATTTTTTTGAGAAGGATCAGCGGGGGAGAGGGCGGCGCACTAGCGCCCTCTATGGAAGAGCCCCCGCTGACACACTACACTGTTGAATCATGTGGAGTTCTCAGCTTGCCATGCATTACACTCACAACAATGTTGGACCACACTGCATTTTCTGCTGGTGGTGCGTTACACTCACACTACAATGTTGGATCATGTGGAGTTTTCTTCTGGCTGTGCTTCATGCTCACACTACATTGTTAGATCATGTGGAGTTCTCTGCTCGTCAGCCTTAAACTCACACTGCAATGTTGGATCATGTGGAATTCTCTGCTTGTTATGCGTTACACTCACACTACAATGTTGCATCATGTGGAGTTTTCTACTGATTGTCCGTTACACTCACACTACAATGTTGGATCAGGTGGAGTTCTCTGCTTGTCATGCATTACAAACACACTACAATGTTGAATCATGTTGAGTTCTCTGCTTGTCATGCCTTACACTCACACTATAATGTTGGATCATGTGAAGTTTTCTGCTGATTGTGTGTTACACTCACACTAAAATGTTGGATCGTGTGAAGTTCTCTGCTCGTCAGCATTACACTCACACTACAAAGTTGGATCATATGGAGTTCTCTGCTTGTCATGCATTACACTCACACTACAATGTTGGATCATGTGGAGTTCTCTGCTTGTCATGCATTACACTCACACTACAAAGTTGGATCATGTGAAGCTTTCTGCTGATTGTGCTTTACACTCACACTAAAATGTTGGATCATGTGGATTTTTCTGCTTGTCAGCGTTACACTCACACTACAATGTTGGATCATGTGGAGTTCTCTGCTTGTCATACGTTACACTCACTAAAATGTTGGATCATGTGGAGTTTTCTGCTGGTTGTGTTTAGGGATGGTCCCCCGGAGGTTCGCCTGTTCGGCGTATCCTGAACATTATGGGGCATTCATGGGAAATTCGAGTGCCCCATAATGCATACAAATCGTGGGGAAATGCTGCCCGCTGATTGGCCAAAGCATCCACATGACCTGCATGCTTTGGCCAATCACAGAGTGATCTGTTGTATGAGCTATGATTGGCCAAAGGCAAAGGCTCAATCCACGCCCACACTATATACATATATACAGCTTGTACAGCGGCTCTATGTAGTGTGTGTATAACATGGGTAGAGAGGGAGCTTAGTTAGCGGTGTGTAGGCAGTTAAGTGTAGAGAGAGATATACTAGGTATGCTATAATAAAGTGTAGCGCTAAAGTGATAAAAAGTTCTAAATATAATAATCCATTATAGATAGTTAATAAACAAATGTTTTTAGAAACTCACAAAACGTAAAGTGTCCCATGCTCAAAAGGATTGCTCTTAATATAATATAAAGTGTTCCGTGCTCTAATAGTAAACATATAAATTTGATTGCAGATAGGTACATAAAAGTGTCCAATGCTCATGGAATCCTCCGAAGAAGATATTCTGTGACCATCACCAATCACAACGTGAGAATCCACCACCTTATGTAAAATGTGATACCAGATATTGGCAAGAAATGTGTAAAAATGACAGTAGTTGTTGACATCCCACAACATGGAGCTTTGGATTCTCTCAAAGACCTCCACCTCCACGGACACTGTCCCAACAACAGATATAACAGTCTCCACAAATTAATAGGAATAGTAGGATGTTCCAAGCAGTAAAACTCCAGGTATATCAATCAGCCATATAAGAAAAAAGGTCTCCATAGTGTAAAAACATAACACTTTTAATAAAAGTATGGTGTAAAAACTTACACCAATGTAGAAGATATAGGGCCCTTCAATCAAAACAGTATCGCAATCACCTGGGGGGAGGTCACCCGATGTGTTTCGTCTCATAAGACTTCCTCTGGGGTGTCCCCCGCTCGAGAAAAGCAGACTAAGGACATGGATTACTGGAACCGTGTCCTGTGGTCTGATGAGACCAAGATAAACTTATTTGGTTCAGATGGTGTCAAGCATGTGTGGCGGCAACCAGGTGAGGAGCACCAAGACAAGTGTGTCTTGCCTACAGTCAAGCATCGTGGTAGGAGTGTCACGGTCTGGGGTTGCATGAGTGCTGCCGGCACTGTGGAGCTACAGTTCATTGAGGGAACCATGAATGACAACATGTACTGTGACATACTGAAGCAGAGCATAATCCCCTCCCTTTGGAGACTGAACCGCAGGACAGTATTCAAACAGGACAATGACCCCAAACATACCTCCAAGATGACCACTACCTTGCTAAAGAAGCTGAGGGTAAAGGCGATGGACTGGCCAAGCATGTCTCCAGACCTAAACCCTATTGAGCATCTGTGGGGCATCCTCAAATGGAAGGTGGAGGAGTGCAGGGTCTCTAACATCCACCAGCTCTGTGATGTCATCATGGAGGTGTGGAAGAAGACTCCAGTGGCAACCTGTGAAGCTCTGGTGAACTCCATGCCCAAGAGGGTTAAGGCAATTCTGGAAAATAATGGCGGCCACACAGTTTTGGCCCAATTTGGACATTTTCACTTAGGGGTGTACTCACTTTTGTTGCCAGCGGGTTAGACATTAATGGCTGTGTGCTGAGTTATTTTGAGGGGACAGCAAATTTACACTGTTATACAAGCTATACACTCCCTACTTATTACATTATAGCAGAGGTTGCGACAGCCCGGATCTCTGTTTGAGGGCATGGTAGCCCATGTTTATTAAAAATAAAGTTCAAAACAAAGATAAAAAAGGTTTCCCTCGCAGGGGGTTGTCACCATCAATATGCAGCAAACATAAACTCAGCCCCCTGGCTCATAAGCAATCATTAGCTCTCCTGGCTATAAGGAACAGTAGCCCACCTGGCTATTGAGCGATCCACTGTGGCGTGAGTGGGTCACACCTGCCTCCTTGCAGATATGGCCCTAAGACTGTCTCCTGCAGTCTTAGATACCTGGAGACCGCCTGTCTCCCAGTGTGTGTGTGACTCCGAAGCCTTGGCCTGACTGCTCCTATCAGGCCCCGACCCAGCTTGGCAATCAGTGTCCTGGTCAAAGCCAATTTCTGGACCCAGGACTGGGGATCTCATCCCACCCGGATCTCTAAGAGATCCCCGGGCTCCAGATCCCAATGTGGACTTTAAAACTGAAAGGCCAGCTTTCCCCCAAGTAAGCAAATCATCCAGAGCCCTTCGACCTGCTGGGTTGAGAATCCTGGACCATCCCTTTCAACTAGACACTGGTTGGGCAACACTCTACCACATATCCTCCCCCTGTTCCGAACCCATAGGGGGCGGGGCAAATCCAGAAACACTCTCGAATGGGGCACCTCATTTCCAGCTGACAGCTGCATGGGCACACTCTTTCTTCCAGATGTGTTTGCACACATGCCCTAGCCTGCATCCTAATGGGGTTCTGCTCCATGCCCCTTGTGACTAACGCGGTTATCAGATCACTTGCTCTCCTCACTCACCGGTGACAAAGGACCACTTGAGCTTGCACCGCGCTTGTTCCTAATGTAACAATACCACTCTCAGCTGCTTCCAGCCCAAATATTCTCCAGCTTGTGGGACCACCGTCTAAGTGCCAGCCGCCTGAGAGCGATTGTCACCGGGCTAATTCATACAATTAACCCTTTCACCACCTCTTCTTTGGACCAATCAGAGGAACTCAGGATTTTAGCAATAGCAATTATGATTTTAGAATAACCACCTGTAACACGCTGTCACCACAGACAGGGATAGTCAGATGAGTTATCCTAAACAGTAGCGCTTTTCAAAGGAACAGGTTCGTTATAGCTTGCATTAAGAGCTTTAGGGACAAGATTAACACTTTTCAGAATAAGATTTAATAATGAAAAGGTCAAATTTGGTGCAGTTAAAATATTTACAGAAAAATGGTGTTACAAAGCAAATAGAGACATAATATACAGCAGCACAGAGATAAGACAGAATGGAAGGGGGAAAAGCAACTTGCATTTAAATGTCCATAATTAATCAGAGATTTGTTGAGGAGTCCACTGGTTCTCGGATGTTCGTTCTTTGATGGTAAGGTGAGAACTCCGCACTGTCTCGTCTATTCCCTTTTTCTTCGAAGGCCAAGGGGTGGGGCCATATGCCCCTAACCACTCACATATGTAAGGAGGGCCCATGGGCTGTCCAGGGTGGGTCGTGCAATAAGAACCCTCCCTAATATGCAATTTGCAGTATAAAAACCATATCTCGGGATGGGATTATCGTGCAAACCCACTTTTAAGGAATTCAAGCTCGGCATGCACAGGGCATTAAAATAAATCTAAACACAACAGGCTTGTCACTTTCTGTGACCCTGGGAAGAGGATAAACTATCAGTGGGTTCACGAATGATGGAATTCATTGACGTTTGTATTCATTTTATTCGTTATGACTTTCCACATTCAAATATATACCTTTTTTTAATATGTCACGTTCCTATCTGGAGTTATGAAATGTGGGTAATTCTAAGCTTTAGATTTGCTTGAGGGTCTCTGGGATGTCACAGCTGCCTGAGAGAGAGGGTTTATGGTCCTTCCTTATCATCCAGGCCTCCGGTGCTGTCTCTTAATGGATCTGATTTATTGGTTTATGATCAGGCTTGCCAAAACATCTCTTTTTGGAGCCTTTTCGAGGACTTAGGCATTCCTAAGTTGTTGGGAGGTTGGATGAGGAGTGAGGGCTTTTGTCCTAACTTAAAACTGTCATGGCTGATGTGTGACCAAAATGATGCAGGTTTTGTGTGTCCTGCACGTGATATCATTACACCCCCCCCCCCCGAGGTGGTTGCATGGGAGGGGAATGCAATTCTCCTCCTGACGCCACCCCCTGCGGCTTACTTGCCATGTGGCACCACAAGTGTGCCTGGCTAAGGCGTTTACCTTTGTGTGGACTGGCCCATTTGCTTTGCTGGAGAACCAGGCTCCCTTTAAGGAGTGGGTTGTTCTCACTGGCAACACTGTTGGGCCCACAGGTAGGTTGTGATGGGCAAGTAACCGGCTGCTGTAACCACCTGGATCATGTGGCAGCTTCCGAGGTGCCCACCTGACCACAAGACACTTCTGTTCAGAAGCGGCATAGGTTAACCGAGGGGGTGCCTTGCTGCCTAGGTAGAGGATGAGATATTTCTCTTCTGTCTCATCCCTCTGGTCCAGAGCTGCACCTGACCCAAAGGTATTGGCACCGGTGTGCGCAAGGACTGGACCTTGGTTTTCCAGGGCCCGTGTCTTCGGTGCACCGGCCAGTAACTTTGTCAGGAGGGCATGGTCCTCCTTACACACTGGCATTAAGGATACCATAGCCGTTGCTGCTCAGGTTGGTTGGTCAGTCACAGGTTCAGCTGGGCCCCTATAGTGGCACATCCTATTGTAGCCAGCTGTACCCAGGAATGACACAACCAGTATGTTGGGTTGAGGAGTAGGCCAGGCCATGCTAGCCTCAACCTTCTCAGTTCCTGACCTCTGGGTGCTTTCTCCTCCCTGCTGTTCCCAGTATTGAACAGCTGACATGCCTACCTGACAGTTATTAGGGGGAGCTGTCAGAGTGGGCCCTGCCAGGTTGTTCAGGACTGCGGACAGGAGCACCAGGTGCTCCACCAGACAGGGCCAATCCCTTCCAGGTCCCTCAAGCAGGTCACTTCCCAAGGTTCCATCCCACCCTGTAGGTCAGTCTGGACCTCTGGAGAGGTGACTAGTGCGTTCTCAACCCCAGGTAGCATTGCTGCCAAGTCAAGCAAGCCACATGGGGTGAGGAAGGCTGACTCATTCTGAGCCTTCTGTGTTATAGGGGTTGGTCCACGCCTCCTGCTCAGGTCAATGATAGTGAGACAGCGGGCATCTGCCAGATGCTCTGGCACTTCATGGTATTTGGGCATGGGGGAGACCACAACCGCAGGGCGGGCATTCAGCCTTGTAAGGCCTCCCAGAAGCCTGGTCACCTGACTTATTTTAGGAACCAAGACGATAGGGGGTGTTCAGGCTGTCCGAGCTCCTTGAATGACCCCTAACTGCAGGATTCCCTCAGTCTCCTTTGCCCCATCTGTCTGCACTTCTTGTGAGACAAGATGGGTCGCAGGGGTGAGGGGAGGATACACCCTGCCGCCCACCCCGTGGATGCCATGGTGTGCCCTCCCAGGGTTTCCCATGACCCTGACATGACATGCGCTAAGCACTGCTAGCATCGCAGGTACCTGGAGGGAGAAGGGCACTGGTAGCTAATGGCCTAAGCCCACTCCCTGAGTGTTAACTACCTCATCTAACAGGGCACCTATCTCTTCCCCTTCAGGTGTACTGTCTCTGGCCATTCTGATTTCACCTGTATCCTCACAGACCATATCAGGTGACACCTTCAACCCATGCCTCTTAGGTTGACTGGACACAATGAGCAGCAGTTTAACCCTTCCAGTCTCCAGGCCCCCTGCTGGCAGACTTGTCAAACCCTTCTGTTCATTGTCTTTTTCAGGCTTTCGTGTATCTTTCTCAGCAGGGAAGCTGACAGCCTGTTGAATGCTGTAAGGCTTGTGTGTGTCAGCAGTGCTAGCTTTGCTGTAGCACCACAAGGACCAGCCAGCCCTCCAGTGACACACACAGACCTCGGCTGAGAGGCACAGTCCTCTGGATCAGAGCACAGAAATGGACCATCTGAGCCACTCCTCGGCTCTGCAGCTCCCCAGAGGCGTCTCATGCCCCCGTTCAGCATTGTGGGTGAACCTTCAACAAAGACAAACCATTATTACACTCAGTAATGACATTCTTATCATCAACTACACATGCATCTTATATTGGCACATGCAGGGAGACTTCCTCTCCTTTCTTAAGCAAAGGAGAGCCCTGTGCCTCCACTCCACCCTCCCACTCCCTCTGTCCATCCATAGGCTTCCCAGATATTACCCCAACATCTGTTAACAGTACCTTGGTAGGTCCAGAGAGTTCTGTGGGAGCATCCTGGGTGCTCTTAGCAGAGGCATAGTATGACACAAGGGTGCCTAAGTCAGCGCCCAACAGAATGCCTGTGGGGATCTCGTCTGAGACTACCACCTCTCTCATTCTCCTCCCAGCACCCCAATCAATAAAAACATGGGCCTGGGGTACTCGTGAGCAGGTCCCCCCAACTCCGGTGAGGGTAAAAAACTTTGATACTTTGATGAAGGGATAGGCCAGTTCTGCTGCGGCTTAACAGAACCGGGCTTCTAACTGTCTGACGTCTTGAGGACAGATGTGCAAAAGCTGATCTTCAATCATGAGATCTCCCTGGGCCTCAAAAGAATTGACTTTCAGGCCCCTAGTCCACTGTTGGAAGGTGGAACGTAAACGGCTTACCACATCCATATAGGAGTCCCCAGGCCCTTTTTGCAGGGACCTAAACAATTTTCGGTACACTTCTGGGGTTAGACAATATTTCTGAATGATCATAGCCTTTATGGCGTCATAGTCTTCATCCTGCTCTACTGGCAGATCGACATACATGTCCAGGGCCTTGCTTCATAGCCCTGGCGTCAGGTACCAGGTCCTTTGTGCTGTGGGCAAATGGTACTGACGACTATTTTTTTTCAATCGACAGTAGATACACGCCAATATCACTGTCCTTTTCCATGACTGCAAATTTGGCGGCTGGGCTCGCAGGCAGAGAGGGGTCCCTATGCTCTAGGAATCCTAGGTTCTGAGCCCGTCGTTGCTGTTGGAGCCTCAACATCTTCAATTCATGCTGACGATCAGCCTCCCTCTGTGCAGCCTCTCTCTAAGCCCAGCGTTCTGCAGCCTCTCTCTCAACCCGGCGTTCTGCAGCCTCTCTCTCAGCCACAGCCTGGCATTCCAGAAATTGCAGGTATATTGCAGGATCCGTTTTGCTGAGGTGCTAGTGTTTCCTGCAGTTGAGGAGAGTCTATGCTGGTTGCAGGCAATCTGGGGCTGGCCTGCTCCTGCTCTGGCCTAGAGGGGACATTCAGTGGTATTCCCGTGTCAGTCTCTGTGTGCCTATCCTGTGATGCCATTGAGTCTGAACCACTGGGCTCTGGAGTATCGGGAACCCCTTCAGCTTCAAGTTCCCCTGAGTTCTGGTCTGCTCGGATATGGTACTCCTGTAGGGCCTGTATCATGTCTCCACGAGTTTTGTTACTGATGTCAAGGCCTCTTGTTTTATACTCAGCAGTCAGGTCATCTTTGCTCATCCTCTTATACCCTGATACCCCAGACATTTTGCAAGTGGAAAAGATAGGACAGAAAGCAGAGATAGGAAGGAGCTGTAGGAACAAGTTGTTGCTGTATGTCTTTAAAAAAAAAAATATGCACCAGCTAGTCTCTAAGGACTGTTTCCACAAATGTTACAATCCTTCAGTGCAGAGCTAATTCCTAACAATGCACTGAATGCTCTTAAGGCAAAACTATCCCACCGCTGCCAACCAATATGTGACAAATGTGGGTATCAGATCACTGCCCTCTTCACCCACCGGTGACAAAGGACCACTTGAGCTCACACCGTGCTTGTCCCTAACGTAACAATACCACTCTCAGCTGCTTCCAGCCCAAAGATTCTCCAGCTTGTGGGACCACCGTCTAAGTGCCAGCCGCCTGAGAGCAATTGTCACCGGGCTAATTCATACAATTAACCCTTTCACTGCCACCACCTCTTCTTTGGACCGAGCCGAGGAACTCGGGATTTTAGCAATAGCAATTATGATTTTAGAATAACCACCTGTAACACACGCTGTCACCACAGACAGGGATATTCAGAAGAGTTATCCTAAACAGTAGCGCTCTTCAAAGGAACAGGTTTGTTATAGCTTGCATTAAGAGCGTTAGGGACAAAATTAACACTTTTCAGAATAAGATTTAATAATGAAAAGGTCAAATTTGGCGCAGTTAAAATATTTACAGAAAAATGGTGTTACAAAGCAATTAGTGACATAATATGCAGCAGCAAACAGATAAGACAGAATGGAAGGGGGAAAAGTTACTTGCATTTAAAATGTCCATGATTAATCAGAGATTCATTGATGAGTCCACTGGTTCTCGGATGTTCGTTCTTAGTTGGTAAGGTGAGAAATCCGCACTGTCCAGTCTATTCCCTTTTTCTCTGAAGGCCAAGGGGGGGGCCATATACCCCTGACCACTCACACAGGTAAGGAGGGCCCGTGGGCTGTCCAGGGCGGATTTTGGAATAACAACCCTCCCTAATATGCAATTTTCAGTATAAAAACGATATCTTGGGATGGGGTTATCGTGCAAACCCACCTTTAAGGAATTCAAGCTTGGCATGCACAGAGCATTAAAATAAGTCTAAACACAACAGGCTTGTCACTTTCTGTGACCCTGGGAAGAGGATAAACTATCAGTGGGTTCACGAATGATGGAATTCATTGACGTTTGTATTAGTTTTATTTGCTATGACTTTCCGCATTTGAATATATAGCTTTTATTAAGATGTCATGTACCTATCTGGAGTATGAAATGTGGGTAATTCTAAGGTTTAGATTTGCTTGAGGGTCTCTGGGATGTCACAGCTGCCTGAGGGGGGGGGGGGTTTATGGTCCTTCCTTATCATCCAGGCCTCCGGTTATGTCTCTTAATGGATCGGATTTATTGGTTTATGATCAGGCTTGCCAAAACATCTCCAGACTTTTTGGAGCCTGTACGAGGACCTAGGCATTTCTAAGTTGTTGGGAGGGGGATGAAGAGTGAGGGGTTTTGTCCTAAGTTAGAACTGTCATGGCTGACGTTTGATCAAAATAGTGCAGGTTTTGTGTGTCCCGCACGTGATATCATTACACCCCTGTCTCCAGGACCCTATCAGGTTTGTCACCTAAACATCTGACCGAACAGGTAACACCAGTCTCCCGAATCACATCCGTCTGAGCCCCGGTCAGGATCTCCGCTGCCTCCTGGTCCATGCTTGGCGCTTCCATCTTAGCGACGGGTACAGTATAGGCGCCCTCCACCAACAACTGACCGGCGCCACCTGGGACCATCGCAGCAGAAAAGCTTTTAAACTGGGCTGTTAGAAGGTGGAACTTCTGACAGTTTTTCCATTTTTCTAGAGCCCCTCCCAGATACCACTTTTAGAGGTAGTACCCCAGCAGCATACCCAAGTGCAACTTTTAACAAGAGTAACAAACTCAGGAATAAGTAATTATTTTCTTGTTCTTCTTTGGGCTGTACAGCCTGCCATCCAGTGCTCCACCTAGTGGTACTCCCTAGTACCAGACCATCAGACTGTGTAGGAGACACACCAGCATAGAGGGCCTGTACATCCGAAAGTGCAAGCATCTCCTTGAGTGCTTGTGTTACAAATAAGACCATTGATTCAAACCCAAAGTCAGACTTGGGGACTTCCATGACACTGGGAATGCAGAGATACGTGATACTATTTGAGTAGTTGCACCGTTTAACAGAAGCTCCTCTCAGCCAGAGGTAAGCACAGTCTGGTGCTTTACCAGAGCACTGCCAGATGCTGGACTTATAACCAACTTCTCAGGGCCAGCAACAGTGACCTGCTCCAAAACTTTACCAGTGACATCACATTGACACTCCATATCAGCTTTACTTTTGGGAGTCACCGACACAATCTCTGCTGTGGGTTTGCCCTTGTCTGGTCCTTGCTTCTCTTGAGAGCTAACCACTGCTGGCATAGCAGAGACAGTGTCCACCACACATTTAGCCCCAGAAATTCCATCTAGCATTGCATTTATTCTCTTGGCCAACTCATCGCAACTAGCATTGCTCTGTAGCACTAAATCCGTCCAATGAGATCTGGACAGACCAAGAGGCTCTACAATACCTGCACCCTTTTCAAAATTATGGTAAACATTATCAGCATGGTAATAGAAACCTTTCTCCTGAAAATTCCTGTCTTCCCTGGTTGCTAATGTTGGCCTGGCCATACCCTCCTAATCTATTGCATGTGTGCTCCCTTCATCGGTACTCCTCAGCACCGAACCATCTGAACAAGGAGACACATGCAAGAAGACGGGCTTAGCTGCAGATTTATTGCACAAGTCATTGTGAACCACGTCAGATTTTGGCAATACAGTTTTTAACACAACAGGTTGCAATACACCATATCCAACTGCTTGCTCGGGTGGCGCTTCATAAACCTCACACATCTTTGCATTTTCCACAAGTTGCATTAACCCATTATATACTGGCACATTTTTAGTACTAGCAGATTGCACTAATACATTATCAGTAAAAGGTGCAGTTCTACTCTGTTCCAGTGTCTAGAGCAGGGGTGTCCAAACTATGGCCCTCCAGTTGTTCTGGAACTACAATTCCCATCATGCCTGGTTATGTCTGTGAATGTTATAGTTTTACAATGCCTCATGGGACTTGTAGTTCTGCAACAGCTGGAGGGCCGTAGTTTGGTCACCCCTGGTCTAGAGCAACCTCCGGCTCTAATACATGAAGTTTCCTGGAGATTTCCAGGGACAACTGTGCTGGCTTACTACCCGTTGCTATGGGCAACAGCCCATCTTTCACCACAGCATTACCATAACCTGGGGTTTTCCCTACAGCAGTAAATTCTGCATTATAAACCTTAACAGCATTTTTACCTTTTGTGAGCTGTCCCAGCCCACTACCAACTTGTACCTTACCGACATTAAACACAGCATTATTCCCCTCTTGCAAATTTGACTTTAACCGCTGCCTCCCCACGGTACAGAGTACTGTGCAGGGAAAAGTCACTCTCAAAAGCATATTCAGTGGACCCACTAACTGGGGTCACTCTTACATCACCATGGACAGTCTGGTAACCAGTCTTTTGCAGCATGAAATCAGCAGTTCCAGCCAACATTTCATTATCTTTAATGAAATGTTGGCTGGAACTGCTGATTTCATGCTGCAAAAGACTGGTTACCAGACTGTACATGGTGATGTGAGAGTGACCCCAGTTAGTGGGGTCACTGAATATGCTCTTGAGAGTAAGACAAGCAATCATGTCCCCATTTACCACATTCCAGGCATGGGATCTGGAGACTTTCTCCGGTTGCTAAGGGCAATGGCATCATCTCAGCTGCTCTTTGCTGGCTTTCCCAAATTTGACTTTTCTTTCTGGGACGCTGTGTTGCTTTACACATGCCATAATCCTCTGTAAGTGTTCCTCTTCCTCTTTGGCTTGCGATTCCTGGGACTGATATCACCAGCATTCCTAGGGGCGACCACCCTCTCAAGCTTCGGGTGAGCCTGTTGCTTACTCCTTCTGGATTTTTTCTGGTGTTCTTTATACAGGATTGCTGGTTTATAGCTGTCATAGTGACCTCTGTTAGCAACCACCCGCTGTATATTTTTCTGTACTCTTCCGTAATAAGTGGCTGTACCAACTCAGCCCAGGGGTTTCTAGGCCCGTTTTCAACTACAGCCCAGAATTCAAAGTCCTCCAGATAACCCACAATGGCATCCTTGGGTGACATAGGGCTACAAAAGTCTGTGACCAGAATTACTTCTTCGTTGACATGGGCAACCACTTTCGTCTGTGCAGTCTTTGCACTACCGCTGTTAGGGGCAACAGCATGCATCTTGATAGCTGGTCTCCTTGCACCTGTGTTGCTAGGGGCAACAGAATGCACTTCCCCTTTATGTGAAGCAAAGAACAGTCTGCAACACTCCATGCTGTTCAGCCAAAACAAAATGGAACACTGTCTTTTTAAGGCTGGTCCCTTTTCACTTGCAGGTTCTCCTCACCTGCACACTGATTGTCATGCCTTCTGGCAAATTCAGCTTGCATTCTGTTAATGTTTAGCTTGTGTTATGCTGCCACCTTGTGACTGTTTTTGGTATGCATTCCTAGTACCAGTATTTTGTTTATGTAATCATCCCACAATGCATTGCACTTTAGTTCAAGGGTTAGCAGCCATTCTAGAGTGTGCACATGTATGGACGGATCCTGTTTCAATCAGCTGCCATCCTCTGCCTAGCAAGGTGTTT
>BLSH010466419.1:95323-105428 GCA_018402905.1 Glandirana rugosa
TTTTTTAAGATTTTATACTGTTGCAACAGTTTTAGTGTCGGGCCCGCGAGGGTTCTAGGTAAGTAAAGGGTGGGGCTGTGATTTTGACAACGTTGTCATATTTTAGAATTTTTTGCCACAGTAGTTGTCATTTGTCAATGGTTTTGTAAATTGCATATTTCAATAAAGGTTATATTTTACCTATTTGGTTCCATGAGCTAAGTGCCTTGGTGATCCTACATCACCTCTTTTTTTTTTTATTGTACTGTGTTGCACTTAGGAACCACACCTCTGAATGGGTGATATGTCAGCTATGGACATACTAGGCTTGTGTTAAGCTATATCCACACCTGGTCCACACTGTCTGAACGGGTGTACCTGTTTTTACCATTTTCTCTATGTGTTACACTCACACTACAATGTTGGATCATATTAAGTTCTCTGCTTTCATTGCATTACGCGGACACTACAATGTTAGATCATGCGGAGCTCTCTTCTGGTCATGCGTTACACTCACACTACAATGTTGGATCATGTTGGGTTCTCTGCTTGTCAGCGTAACACTCACAACAATGTTGCATAATGCTGGGTTTTCTGCTGGTTGTACATTACACTAACACTACAATGTTG
The DNA here is from genome assembly GCA_018402905.1 of Glandirana rugosa. NCBI lineage: Eukaryota > Metazoa > Chordata > Amphibia > Anura > Ranidae > Glandirana > Glandirana rugosa. Next base: position 95,933 of record BLSH010466419.1, read on the forward strand.
GTTCATGTGGAGTTCTCTGCTTGTCATGTGTTACACTCACACTACGATGTTGGATCATATTAAGTTCTCTGCTTGCATTGCATTACACGGACACAACAATGTTGGATCACGTGGAGCTCTCTGCTTGTCATGCGTTACACTCACACTACAATGTAGGATCATGTTGGGTTCTCTGCTTGTCATGCATTACACTCACACAACAATATTGGATCATGTGGAGTTCTCTGCTTGTCATGCATTACACTCACACTATAATGTTGGATCATGTGAAGTTTTCTGATGATTGTGCATTACACTCCCACTACAATGTGGAGTTCTCTGCTTGTCAGTGTTACACTCACTACAATGTTGGATAATGCAGGGTTCTCTGCTTGTCAGCGTAACACTCACAACAATGTTGCATAATGCTGGGTTTTCTGCTGGTTGTGCATTATACTAACACTACATTGTTGGATCATGTGGAGTTCTCTGCTTGTCATGTGTTACACTCACACTACAATGTTGGATCATATTAAGTTCTCTGCTTGCATTGCATTACACGGACTCTACAATGTTGGATCATGTGGAGCTCTCTGCTTGTCATGCGTCACACTCACACTACAATGTTGGATCATGTTGAGTTCTCTGCTTGTCAGTGTTACACTCACAACAATGTTGCATAATGCTGGGTTTTCTGCTGGTTGTACATTACACTAACACTACAATGTTGGATCATGTGGAGCTCTCTACTTGTCATGCGTTACACTCACACTACAAAGTAGGATCATGTTGGGTTCTCTGCTTGTCATGCATTACACTCACACAACAATGTTGGATCATGTGGAGTTCTCTGCTTGTCATGCCTTACACTCACACTATAATGTTGGATCATGTGAAGTTTTCTGATGATTGTGCATTACACTCCCACTACAATGTGGAGTTCTCTGCTTGTCAGCGTTACACTCACTACAATGTTTGATAATGCAGGATTTTCTGCTGGTTGTGCATTACACTAACACTACACTGTTGGATCATGGGGAGTTCTCTGCTCTTCATGTGTTACACTACAATGTTGGATAATGTGAAGATGGATAAGAGGGTACTTGACCTTGACCTTGGGGATGAGAATATGTTAAATGGTAAAACTAAAATGTCAGAAATTACTTATGCGGAACAAAAGTGTTCATGAGGTTAATGAAGAGTCACCGAGCAAGGTGGTGAAGTTGTGGTATTACAGCCTGCTATGTCTGCTGTGGAGCCACTCTGTCCCTCTGGGTCCCTTGCTGCAGTACCGTGTGGTACCTTTTAGGGGAGCGCAGAGATAACAGACTGGGACAGGTGGGCCAGAGATCTGTTGGCTTTATTGGAAAAGGCCTCTGTTGGTAAAAGTGGGGTGGACACAATTTCTGCTGTGCTGAATGCAGGGACTGCAGAGCAACTTATAGTCCAGGGTGCGCTTGTTGCTGCAGAGAATATCCCTTGGTATACCAAAATAATATCTATAGAGAAGACCTGGAACAGATCATTGCGCCTCAGAGTTTAGTGGTGAATCCCGCACCTGGCTGCGCTCCAGGTTATTGTATTGGATACCTCCAGCGGGGAGAAAGCCCCTTTAAAATGCCCCACCTCTAAGGCATCAGTAAATGAGTCTCTCCACGTCCCCAGAAACATGAAGGACCCCAGGAAGGTCTTGGGTGTAGAAGCACAGTGCCTTGTCATGGCAGACATGCTAAGAGAAATATTAGCATGCTGGGAGGTACAGCCAGTGTATACCCTGCTGTCTCTTCCATGTACAGGAGAGCTGGTACTGCGGAGTACCACTAGTTGGAGCTGGGTATTGCAGGCTGTACTGAGCAAAGGTGGCCAAGTTGGGAATTTTGTGATGCCGTTCTTTTGGGTAATTTTGAAAATTGTCTCACAGTACATTGCCAGGTTTCCTCCCAGTATTTGGTATGAGAGTCGCTCTGGAGTACTGTTGGACACAATCACTTGTGATGGGTTGGTGTCAGGACAGTTGCTGGAAGAGGATCATGTGCCAGTGGAGTTGGTAGATAGTGACATTGCCATGGGAGACAACCACTCCACTTTGTGCGATTCCCCTCCAGAAACTGCCTTGCTGGTGAAACGAGTTCTGATAAATGAGTTGATATTTCTAACAATGAGAAAAAAGTCTCTGAAGTTTCACCTCCTGACAGATGGCAGGAAAGCATTTCTGGTGCGATGGTCCCAAGTGGTGCTGGGCATTTGTTGATGAAGGGCACGGATACTGTACTAGTGGCCAAGTTATAACAGAAGAAGGGGCCAAGCATGGACCAAAAAGCAGCAGAAATCCTGACCGGCGCTCAGACTGACATGGTTAAAGAGACAGGGGTATGGAGGAAAGAGGCGGGGAAAAGTAGAGGGTACCCCTTAAATAGAAAGAGTGGGCCCACGCAGCGGTCAACTGGCACAGAGGTACCCCACTTGAGAGTGTGGCCTGGTGTGTCCCGCCCCCTATGGGTTTGGAACAGAGGGGGAGGATATGTGGCAGAGCGTTGCCAGCCAGGGTTTAGAGAAGAGAGATGGCCCAGGATTCTCAACCTGGCAGGTTAAGGGGCTCCAGATGAGCTGCGTGTTTAAATGGAAACTGGCTTCAGGGTCACACAACTGGGAGACGGCTCAAGACTGCAAGGAGGCAGGTGTGACCCGCAGCGGATCGCTTACCAGCCAGGAGGGCTAGCATATCACTTTAGCCAAGAGGGCTAGGATATCTTTGTAGCCTGGAGAGCTAAGGAATGTTAATGAGTCAGGAGGCTGAGTTTATGTTGGCTGCATAGGGATGGTGACGATCCCCTGCGAGGGAAAACTCTGTTGATCTTTGTTTGAACTTTTTTTTTTATTCCTTTAATAAACATTGTGCTACCATGCCCTCAAACAGAGTTCCTGGCTGTCGCACACTCACTGAACACGTACCTACCACTGAGCTAAAGACCCCCTTGTCACAGTATATATATACTAGACTATATATTTTAAGACACCATGTCAAGTGTACTATATACTGTACAAATGCAATGATATATAGTGTACACTCAATAGACTGTATATATTTTAAGATACCACGTCTAGTGTACTAATATACAGTACACCCCCAAATGCACTTATACTAGACTGTATATACAGTATTTTAATACACCACGGCAAGTGTACTATATACCATACGTACACCCCCAAATGCACTGATATATAGTGTACACTCAATACACTGTGTGTGTGTGTGTATATATATATCTATATTTATATACTAGACTGTATATATTCGAATACACCATGTCAAGTCTACTATATACAGTACGTACACCCCTGAATGCACTGATATATAGTGTACACTCAATACACTGAAGAAATGACACTTTGCTACAATGTAAAGTAGGGAGTGTATGGCTTGTATAACAGTGTAAATTTGATGTCCCCTCAAAATAACTTAACACGCAGCCATTAATGTCTAAACCACTGGCAACAAACGTTAGTACACCCCTAAGTGAAAATGTCCAAATTGGGCTCAATTAGCCATTTTCCCTCCCCGGTGTCATGTGACTCGTTAGCGTTACAAGGTCTCAGGTGTGAATGGGGAGTATGTGTGTTAAATTTGGTGTTATCGCTCTGACTCTCTCATAGTGATCACTGGAAGTTCAACATGGCACCTCATGGCAAAGAACTCTCTGAGAATCCTAAAAAGAGAACTGTTGCTCTACATAAAGATGGCCTAGGGTATAAGAAGATTGCCAAGACCCTGAAACTGAGCTGCAGCATGGTGGCCAGGACCATACAGCGGTTTAACAGGACAGGTTCCACTCAGAACAGACATCGCCATGGTTGTCCAAAGAAGTTGAGTGCACATGCTCAGCATCATATCCAAAGGTTGTCTTTGGGCAATAGACATGTCAGACCTGTCAGCAAGGGGTGGGGGGTCAGCCGGTCAGTGCTCAAACCATATGCCGTGCACTGCATCAAATTGGTCTGCATGGCTGTCATCCCAAAAAGAAGCCTCTTGTAAAGATGATGTACAAGAAAGCCAGCAGTTTGCTGAAGACAAGCAGACTAAGGGCATGGATTACTGGAACCATGTCCTGTGATCTGATGAAACCAAGATAAACGTATTTGCTTCAGATGGTGTCAAGCGTGTGTGGCAGCAACCAGGTGAGGAGTACAAAGACAAGTGTGCCTTGCCTACAGTCAAGCATGGTGATGGGAGTGTCATGGTCTGTGGCTGCATGAGTGCTGCCAGCACAGGGGAGCTACAGTTCATTGAGGGAACCATGAATGCCAGCATGTACTGTGACATACTGAAGCAGAACATGATCCCCTTTCTATGGAGACTGGGCCGCAGGGCAGTATTCCAACATAATAACGAGTCCAAACACACCTCCAAGACGACCACTGGCTTGCTAAAGAAGCTGAGGGTAAAGGTGATGGACTGGCCAAGCGTGTCTCCAAACCTAAACCCTATTGAGCATCTGTGAAGCATCCTCAAACAGAAGGTGGGGGAGCGCAAGGTCTCTAACATTCACCAGCTCCGTGATGTCATCATGGAGGAGTAGAAGAGGACTCCAATGGCAACCTGTGAAGCTCTGGTGATCTCCATGTCCAAGAGGGTTAAGGCAGCGCTGGGAAATAATGGTGGCCACACAAAATATTGACACTCTGGGTGCAATTTTGACATTTTCACTTAGGAGTGTACTCACTTTTGTTGCCAGCGGTTTAGGCATTAATGGCTGTGTGTTGCGTTATTTGGATGGGGCAGCAAATTTACACTGTTATACAAGCTGTACACTCACTACTTTACATTGTAGCAAAGTGTCATTTCTTCAGTGTTGTCACATGAAAAAGATATAATTAAATTATAAGATATTATTAAATACTAACGTGAGGGATGCACTCACTTTTGTGAGATACTGTGTGTGTGTGTGTATATATATATATATATATATATATATATTAGACTGTATATATTTTAAGACACCACGTCAAGTGTACTATATATCGTACGTACACCTGCGAATGCACTGATATATAGCGCTCAATACGCTGTGTGTATATATTGATTGCGATCATGCAAGTTAAGGGTAAGCGCAAGGCGCAGGAATCCTCCAAAGCCAGGAAGAGCCAGGTCACGTGTTCACCGGACGCCATCTTGCAGCCACAGGGGAGGTCGGACGCAAGGCGCTCGGCGACAATCATGGAGTCTCCCTCAGTCACCGGTTCGCCTGACCCAGAACTACCTGTACTGGGGGTGAGTGAACCAGGGGTCCGGGGGAGGTCACCGCTGCGGACAGCATCACTAAGCCGATCCTGGAGGCCATTGCGCTGTCCAAGGCCGACGTGATGCAGAGGATCGACTTTCTGGCATCCGAATGCTCACTAATCAGGCATGACATGGATAAATTTGAGGCTGAGGACCGAATTAGTTTGGTGGAGGACATGCAAGGGGCACATGTGGCGCAGCTGGCAGAACTGCAAACCCTGGTAAAAAGCCTTACAGACAAAATGGAGGATGCGGAAAACCGGCAAAGAAGGAACAACATACGGGTCATGGGACTGAATGAGGAGGCTGAAGGGCCCCAACCAGTGACCTTTGCTGAGCAATTTTTCTTGAAACTGCTGGACCTACCCGCTATGCAACCCACCTATGTGGTCGAACAGGCGCATAGAGTCCCTATAGGAAACCGGCCTCCTGGAGCCCCCAACAGAGCTTTCCTGGTCCGGTTTCTCAACTTCAGGGACAGGGACCACATACTAGCTGAAGCTAGAAAACGGGAAGAATTATGCTATGAAAACAACAAAGTAATACTGTTTCCGGACTTCTCAGCAGAGACCCAGAAGAAGCGGAAGTTCGCCGTTGGCTTCGGGAGAAGATTACATACAGCATGCTGTATCCTAGCTGCCTGAGAGTCCTTCATCAAGATACCATTCATTTTTTCGAGAGCCCAGCAGAAGCAAGCGACTGGCTTGACTCTTTATAAGTTACCTATTCCTGCTGGGGTCATTGTTTCATCACATATGGATACTCCTGGGAAGAATGGCCCTTTGAATTTGTTATACATAGCAAACCTATCATCCTGATAAGACCCGTGGCTGGAGGAATGTTTGTGTTGTCGTTGGCTGCGGTGGAACTGGGGGGGGTTCTGATTTTTTGTTTTTTGTTTTTGTTCTTTGTTCGCTCTCAGCCCTGGGACATCTGTGAGTCATCCTTACTGATAGCCTTTTCTACTTAAAGGGGCACGACTGTATGCAGCCTGCAGGAGGACTACAAGACACTCACGCCATTTGGGGCATGTTTTTCTGTTTTTGGAACCTGTTCGGGGAAAAGAAGAAGCTGTGTGTGTGGTTAACTGTTGGATAGAGCAGCAGGGGGGGTGTTCTCTTGGGTTTTCTTTTTCCATGGGGGAAGACTTGTTCTACAGACTTGTGCAGCTCCTCAGACATTGTACTTCATGTTCCCTGTCCTTTCCATGAATGCTGTTGGAGGAGTGCTTCTCCCCTTGGCTCAGGGGGGCCATACATCTTTACTAACTACTACCAATAGCGGATTCCACCCTTAATATAATCTCCTGGAACATTCGGAGGTTAAACGATAAATTTAAGCGGGCTCTTATGTATAAATATCTGAAACCCCTGAAACCGCATGTGATTTTTTATGCAGGAGACCCATCTGAATGGTGGTAGGGTCCTAGCCTTGTGCCGCCCCTGGATAGCAAAGGAGTTTCACGACATTTACTCAACTTATGCCAGGGGGGTTGCTATTCTGATCAGCAAGGCGATCACTAGCACCATACATCAAGTTATCTCTGACCCGGGGGGGGGGGGTTTCTGGTTGTGATTGCTGACATTGGTACAACCAAATTTGTACTGGTTAATGTCTATGTGCCCCCTCCACTCCAGGCGCACCTACTGTATGACCTGCTGAGGAAATTAGCACCATTTGTACACCTCCCAATGCTTATTGCAGGGGATTTTAATAATGTCTTGGATCAGGTGTTGGATTCTACCAATCCCTTTAGGGCTCCATCTTCGGACCTCTCGGCCTGGGCCAAATCGGCATCCTTGGTCGAGCTCTGGCGATGGAAGAGTCCGACACTTAGAAGCTACTCGCACCTCTCTAAGACCCACCGGTCCTCATCTAGGATCAATTTGGCCTTTGCAAATTATCACCTCATCCAATTAGTGACCCGGGGCAGAGTATCTATCAGGAGGCCTTTCTGACCACACGCCCCTGTTGGTGAAACTTGGGCTTCGGTCTGGGGGCAGGAGAGGTGCCTGGCGCTTGAGTCCCGGTTGGCTGGAGGTGGACTCGGTGGTCGAACAAGTGGGTGCGGAGTTGGACAGGTTTTGGGTGCAAAACGAAGGCACTGCAGAGCCTTCAATGGTGTGGGACGCTTTTAAAGCATGTATGCAAGGTCATTACATCTCAGTGATTAAGAGTGCTTGGGTGGAGTTTGGGGAGACATCCCGGACCCTGCCGTCATGAGCGAGGGAATGTGAGGAGGCACACCCTAACCTTAATACTGACCAGACGTACACTGACCTTTTAGAGACCCATAGAATGCTGGCTCTGCACTACTCAGACCAGGCCCAGACCTCTCTCACGAGACAGGCTGAAGCCTTGTTCGCCCGGGGCAATAAAAATGGAAAATTACTGGCTAATCTAGTTGCTGAGCCAAGGGCCCTGACCAACGTTCCATGTATCTGATATTTGAACGGGGGGGCCTTGGTCACAGACCCATCAGATATTATGGACGCTTTTGTCAGCTACTACACGCAATTGTATGCTCCTATACCAGCATATCCAGTAGAAGAGTTGAAACAGCTGCTGGGTGCTCTGCCTATACCCGCCTTGCAGGAAGTAGATAGGGAGGGATTAGAGGCAAATCTTACTGAAGAAGAGATAGAATTAGCCATCAGGAGTTTCCCCCCACATAAGGCACCAGGCCCTGACGGGGTCTCTAGCGAATGGTACGGGCACAATCTTACTTCTCTGGTACCCAGGCTCAAATCATTGTACCAATACTGCCTAGACCACAAGGTGCTGCCACCATCCCTGATGGAGGCACATGTGATACTATTACTCAAACCGGGCAAGGACCCCTGGAGTGCTCGTCCTACAGGCCGATGGCCCTCCTTAACCAGGACTTAAAAATACTGACGAAGGTGCTGGCTAATAGACTTTCCCGGGTTATTTCCTCGCTGGTGGATATTGACCAGACGGGTTTTATGCCGGGGAAGTCTACAGATACCAATCTTAGGAGATTGTTCACGTATCTCCAGGTGGATCACGAGGAGAAAGGTAGTAGAGTGGTGCTTTCTCTAGATATGGAGAAAGCATTTGACTCGGTGGACTGGACCTTCATGACTACAGTGCTAGAGGGGATGATATTTGGAACAAAGTTTTTGATGTGGATATCTCTGCTGTACAGTAACCCGACGGCGGCGCTTCGCATAGGTATAATGACGACAGCATTTTTTTGGTGAGCAGAGGTACCAGGCAGGGGTGCCCGTTGTCGCCCTCGCTGTTCACTCTGATGATAGAACCTCTAGCCATAGCATTGCGAACATCCGGGGCGATGCGGGCACTTAGGGTCGGAGGGATTTGCGAGTGTACAGCCCTCTTTACGGACGATATGTTGCTTTTTTGCTTGATCCGGGTGCATCCCTGAGGGCAGTTTTTGACACAGTAATGCTTTTTGCACGGTTTTCCGGTCTCAAGGTCAACTAGACCAAGTCACATGCGTTGCCAATAGATGTGGGTACTCGGACGGGTGCGGACCCAGACATTCCCTTAACCTGGGCGTCCACCATCACCTACCTTGGGGTGAATATATCCCCTAGGGTGGAGGATTACATGACCCTTAATCTGCTCCCTCTCATACGACTGTTAAATGCAAGCTGGAAGCTTGGGCAAAATTGCCGGCAGTCCCTCATAAGAAGGGTGAATCTTCTCAAAATGAAGATACAAAGTTTTGGGCAGCGGTATTGAAGATGCTACAGGGGGTGCTGCAGATGCCTAGCACCATCCCGATCTGTATTTTTGGACTGGTGGAAGGTTTGGTCCCAAAAAGGGCACAGAGAACATTTTTGTCCATTACCTTATTCTATGCAAGGAAGGCAATCACCCTTCACTGGAAAAAACAGGAGGGGCCTTCTCTACCATTTTGGAAAAATATGGTCAATAGGTCTTTGCCCCTGTATAGGGCCACGTATGCAGCTAGAGGGTGCCCGCATAAGTTCAAAAAGGTATGGCAGGGTTGGCTAGCAGATTCATCCACTGTAGGCTAGGTTGCAGCCTTGAAAAAGGAAGCATTGACTAGGCATCTTTGAGCAACCGAGCTGGAGGGTAGAGAGAGAAACTGGGGGAGGAGGAGCGCAGTTTATTATTCCTATGTACTCTAGACATTCTGGAGTGCCACAGCTTCTGGGAAGATTGGGAATGTCCTTATCCTGATGACTGGGGGGGGGGGGGCGTATGCACAAGGGGGAGGGGAGG
>BLSH010466419.1:215849-226824 GCA_018402905.1 Glandirana rugosa
TACAAGTGATCAGTGAAAAATCTGATCACTGCTCTCAGTGACAGGAGTGAAGGGGTTAACTGGGGGGGGGGATCAGTGGGGTGGAAAGTGTGCCTATGTGTACTGGTGTTAGTATAGTGTTCGTGCACTCAGGTTTGGATGTCCTCTCTCCTCGCTCTGGAACCAAAAAGGGCTCCACAAAAGGAGGTGACATTTCCTCTGCCTGTGTTTACATTACACAGGCAGAGAAGGCATTTAATTCGCCAGGACCAATCAGCAGGTCCAGACCAAAAATCAATGGTCTGGGCCTGATGATTGATCGGTTCTGTAGCGAACCCAACCGCCGCAGTCGGGAAGGGGTTAAAGCAGGTTGTAGGTTCTCAAGTAAATGTGCTAGTACTTTGGGAGACATTCTTTCTCCCAGTTTTTTCCAATCAGAGAAACATAGAGCCACATGGCTTCATACTACAGGGTCTTATCCCTATGGAAGAAATGCATGTAGGTTCTACATACAAAAACATTGCATATGCGCTACTGATAAAACTTTCATTTTACGAGAATACATTAACTGTGGTACAACTAATGTGCTGTACGCAATAGAATGTGTTTCATGTCAGTTACAATATGTTGGCTGCACAAAAAGACCTTTAAGGACTAGGGCTTACCCTTAGGAGCACTATCATGGTGCCTCATATGAGTCAGATAAGGGCTTGTCCAATGTCTCGAAACATTTTAAATATGTCCACTCTGGAAATATGTCATCCATTACGGTCTATGGTCTACAGAAGTTTGAAAGTCCACTCCGAAGTGATAAACATTGCAAGCTCTTGGAGCGCGAGGTTTGGTGGATTTTCAACCTCTGTACAAGAATTCCACAGGGTATGAATTTCAGATATGATGTGGATTTGTTTTTGCGATAAAAATCATGCCACTGCGATTATCCAGTTCATAATGTTTCATACCTACTTTTATGTGTCCTATTGCTTATTTGATGAATACTTATATGTATCTATACTGTATGTTTTTTTATCTTATTAGTATATGTAGCAGATCTATCGGTTCCCCAGAGACTATATATTCACGAAGGGGCTGTCTATCTGCCGTGATTAATTATGCTGTTTGATTGGTGAGAGAAGATGACATCATTCTTTTATCTTTCTATATATATTGTGGGAGATTAGCTTGTGGGGATCACTCTTCAGAAGAAAAGATTCAGCATGGATGTCAGTTTCTTTAAAATCTGGCGGCTTGCCAGGTTTATTATTTGAGGTTTGCAAGTTCAAAACACAAACAAAATAAAAAAAAAAACCTCGCCGTCTGGCACTAAACTAAACAAACAGATTCCTCTCTATCCAGTGTGGAGCTGTCCCCGAAAACCCACAAAACATAAGCACATTGCAAACCTTGTTCTTAGAGTACAAATTAGCACACAGAGCTCTCTCAGCGTTCTCCCTCTGAGATCCAGGATAGAGCCCTAGTCTGTTTTCTTCCTGGTCATTAAATGCAGATGGAGAGGGGTTTGAGTGGAACAGAGAGTCCAGGTTGGAACCAGCTCTGCCACAGTGGCCTGCAAAACCTGGGTCAGACTAGTCGATCACATGCGAGGCAACAAGTATCGCCCTTCCATTGTGGTGCCTCACATAACGTCACATATCCCCCTCTCTGCTCAAGCCCCTCGGGCGGAGCAACTGTCCCGGCCATGCAGTGGGCCCGGGAAAGACCATCGGTGTTATTTTGGAGCCTTCAAGCCCAGTGTTCCACTGAGAACTTAAACGGCTGTAGGGCCAGGAACCACCTAGTCACTGGCTATTTTTCTCCCATTTGTTACACATCAGGGGCCCCATGCAGACCAAACGGCATTTGTTTGTATTGGAGGGACCCCTCAGGGGTAGAGAAGGCCATTTATTCCTTTGCTGACTCAGGGGGATCTGCCAGTATCCCTTAGTTAGGTCTAGGGTTTTTATGTACCAGGCCCCTCCCAACCTATCCACAAGTTCGTCAACCCGCGACATCGGGTATGCGTCAAACTTAGACACTTCATTCAGTTTCCTAAAATAGTTACAGAACCGTATAGTGCCATCGGGCTTTGGGACCAGTACTTACTATAGGGCTCGAGCAGGCTCTGTGGGACTCCTCTATCATGTCTATCTCCAACATGGTTTTTATTTCTCTCGCCACCGCCTCTCATCTAGCCTCAGGTATTCGGTAGGGTTTCACATTTACACGGACCCTGGGTTCCATGATTATGTCATGTGGTAGCACAATGGTTAGTCCGGCTAGGGAAGAGAAAAAGTCTCTATTTTTACTGACAAATTCCTTAACGTTGTTTTGTTGTGTCAGTGACAAGGACTCGGTTATGGGGACATCTGGGGTTAGGGGTAACCTGTCCTTTTGGGGCGTGTGCATTGCCAATAAACTCTCCCTGTCCTTCCACGGTTTTAGGAGATTAACATGGTAAATCTGGTTTCCTTTTCCCAGGCTGGTAAACTTTGTAGTTTACTTCCCCTACTCTTTCTCTAATCTCAAAAGGCACCCTGCCATTTTGGTTATATAAGAAGAGTGTATCGCGCTTAGGATTTTGTTACTCAGCTGCTGCCCTCCAATAATTCCCTCCCGTGGGTGGGATTGATGTATGGTATTTAGTATAGTTGGATATGGCGCTGCCTGAGTGTTGGATTTTGAATGTAAATTGAAAAATGTGCTAGTATGGTGTGCTAGTATGGGGGTGTACCTTTCCCAATATACAAAGCCCCTATGGTGCAACCCTCTTGTGTAACGTTATACTTTATAAAGTGCATGTGTGCTCAAATAACCACCATCTCACTGGCACCAAACAAGGAGACCCCCAAACAGAACGGGAGAGAGAACACCAAGGAACCAATCAGGAAGACCATGGTACCCAACCACACACAGAGGAGATTTAAGAACACCAAGGAGATATCAAGAGTCCACCAAGGAAGGGAATACCCAAGAACACCACATGGAGAGGACAGGAGACCCTACCATCATCAGGAAACACAGAGAATACATACCCCAGAACATGCCACCCGAGAAAACGGAAGAGAGGAAAAAGAAGGAGAGTGTATTAGGAAAGGGCATCTTTAACCTCAGCAGTGTTGAATTTACTAAAGAGGAATTACAATTACTAGATCTGGGGCTGAAATATGCCCCAGAAAAATCGTTTAATGAATTTGAGGCGTATATTGACCTGCAAAAATTTGTTAGGAAAGTAAACCTAAAGAAATTCTTTCAGACACATAACAATAGAACAGAAGAAGACTTGAATGGATACATGCATACACAATTGAGGAATTACTCTACGTTCAACCCAAAAACTCCAGGAGGAGACTGCCTAGGAGCATTTAAGAGAATGGTGGAAGAAGATTTAAAGAAAATTAAGAAGTTAGGAGGAAATAAGAAAAATACGGCACATATATGGAGGAAGATAAACTCCATAGGCAAAAAGAGAGACATAATAATTAGGCCAGCGGATAAAGGAGGAGGAGTGGTGATTTTAGATAAAAAGGATTACCTAACAGAAATGAAGAATTTACTGGAAGTCCCTGACACATACAAAAAATTGCAGAACAACCCAAGGAAAAAAATTCTGAAAAAATTAAAAGCCTTTGTAAGGAAAGGCAAAGAAAAAGGGATCCTTAATAGGAAAGAAGCCAAATATCTAATACCGGAATCAAGTAAAACTCCAATTATATATTACGTTCCCAAAATACATAAAAGACTAGAAAAACCTCCGGGACGACCGATTATAAACGGCATAGGGTCTATTTTTTCCAGATTAGGAGAATATCTGGACCAGTTTATGAAACCCCTAGTCAAGCAAGGCAGATCCTACCTTAGGGACAGCTTACAACTAGTAAATGAATTGCAAAACAAACAACTGAAAGATAAGAGCCTATTGGTAACAATAGACGTGAATGCACTTTATACCAGTATAGATCAAACAGACGGATTGGAAGGGGTAGAAAAAGCTTTACACGAAAGAACCAACCTGAAGCAAGAACAAATAAATTATATATTAGAAGGACTCAAGCTATGTATGAAGTCAAACTATTTCTGGTACGGGAAAGAATATTATGTACAGACCAAAGGAGTAGCGATGGGTGCACGTTATGCACCCAGCGTGGCAAATCTATTCATGGATCTATGGGAAGAGAAATATATTTACAATCAAAATTTCCCGGAACTACAATACTTCAAAAGATACATTGATGATGTATTCACAATATATGGAAAGGCACTGAAGAATCCCTAAAAACCTTCATGGATCAGATCAATAATAACTCCTATGGGTTAAAATTTACTGGGAAATTCGATAGACACAAGGTCGACTACCTGGACCTGATGATAGAGAATACTACAGGATCTGTACATACAAAAACGTTTTTTAAACCAACAGATAAAAATGGCTACATCCCTATCAACAGCTGCCATCATCCAAACTGGAAACAAAACATTCCTAAAGGGCAGCTGATGTGACTAAGGAGGAACTGTCAAAGATTGGAAGACTTCCACTCACAGGCAGATTATATCATTAACAAGTTTGGAGAGAAGGGCTACCATCTATCCACCCTGAATAAGACCAAAGAAACAATAGCACAACTAGATAGAACAACTTTACTAACGACAAAAAAGAAGAAGAAGAAAAACAAAGATTATGATCTAGCCTTTATTACGGGGTTCAACAGAGAGTATAAGGAGTTGGAAAGAATAATAAAGAAATACTGGCCAATCTTGACTACAGATAACAACCTCAAGAAGGTACTACCTAAGAAGCCAAAATTCATCTATAGAAAAGCTCCCACATTAAGAAACGTCCTGGTCCATAATGTCATCGACCCTCCTAAAGAGATTAAATTATTCAAAGAATTAAAAGGGTTCTACAGATGCCAAAAATGTCAACCGTGCAGGAAGGTAAGAAACCAACCAAGGAGAATAGATAAATTTAAATCACCCACATATGGAACCCAATATGATATAAAATCTCTCATTACATGTAACACCACACATGTTACATACATTATCGAGTGCCCATGCCGGTTACTATATGTGGGTAGGACCACCAGGCCACTACATAAACGAATCAGTGAGCACATTAGGAATATCAAAAAAGGCTTTCCAAAGCACAGTCTCTCAAAGCACTTTAAAGAAATCCACAACAAAGATCCTACATTGATAAAATTCTATGGAATAGATAAGGTTCACCCACATTGGAGAGGAAGCAACAAGAAACAGCTGATATCCCAAAATGAAACAATGTGGATCTACAAATTGGGGAGCCTAGTGCCAGGAGGCCTCAATGTGGATATTGATTTGAACTGCTTCATATCTAATTTTTAGGAAGGAGCTACTCATTTATGACACCCATGTAATAATTCACAATAATTAATGCATTACAATAATATGTGCCGATACGCCATTGGAGTCCCACTACCTCCTCCAATGATATACCTCTACTTATACCACATACAATTCGGATCCTCCACATATATAAAAAAAATGTTTTCATCTGTTTACTATGCTTCCTCAGGTTTTAATGATTATTACCACCCAGTTTCGTATATAGTTCCCATATTTTTACACATATACCAACACAAATTTTTACCACCCATTTACTATGCTTCTTTAGGTTTTATGATTTTTACGGTTTTAGGAATTATTATATTCCATTTTCTGACATATGGTTCCTATATACAAAGTTTCAGATACATATTAACATGCCCTGACTTCTAATTTTAGAATGTTCTTGTTCACCTGTTTACTATGCTTCCCTAGGTTTTTATGGTCATTATAGTTTTAGGGATTATTAGCCAATTTTTGCACAAGGTTTATATACACAAAGTTTTTAGACACATACCAACATGCCTTGACTTCCAATTTTAGAATGATCTCCTACTTTGAACCCATAGGATTTTTTAGCTGCTCTCTATGCCTCTTTTGGTGTATAAAAGTTAAGGTCTGATGTAGTGCCACAAATAATGTTACATATATGGCCCCTATACATATACTTACTCTTTTATTATAATGTTTTAAGAAATGTCATTTTCCCTGAGTCGGATGCTTATCAATTCATGGTGAATAAGAAGGTTTATTGTACAAACAGAAATATGTGTTAATATGTACAAGAGTTTAAATGCCATCCTTTATATATAGGTTTATAAAAGTAAGAGCTGTTTTTCCTAAGGCCAACTGACATGCCCAATCCATCCATAAATCATAGTATTCAACCACAGCTAATCCATAAAGTAGGAGCTAAAGTTGTTAAGGTGGCGCAACCATGGGGTTTCCTTACTATCTATCCCAACCAAGTTGGAGGAACCTTCGCACATGTGTCTATGTTAAGGAGGAAGGTTCCGCCCAACACAACCAATAGTACTGATGAACGTAATGGGTCTCCGCCTACGGCATCAGAGATATAAACCACTCTATTACACAGCTAGGCACACCTTTGAAAACGTCTATGACGAAACGCGTCAGTGACCTCTTAGCTGTACGTACGCAAGTCCACACTTCACATCCAGACTGTTATGAACATACCTTTTCAGTCCCTATACCAGGAGTATAAAAGAATCACTTCTGTTTTTCAGATATACTAGCACATGCATACTAGCACATTATTGAACTATTTGTTATTTGAGATTATTTGATGATTTTTTAATGGTGTATATATCTGCATAAATCACTAGTCAGATCTGATTTTGGACTGTATATGTTTTCACCCAATTGTTTATCATAATATGACACCTTGGAATATTAAGATTCACATGAATTTATTTGAGCACACATGCACTTTATAAAGTATAACGTTACACAAGAGGGTTGCACCATAGGGGCTTTGTATATTGGGAAAGGTACACCCCCATACTAGCACACCATACTAGCACATTTTTCAATTTACATTCAAAATCCAACACTCAGGCAGTGCCATATCCAACTATACTAAATACCCTGCCATTTTGCCAGGAATTTACTTTCGACTGTGGGGACTAGCACCAGCACTCTGTCTCTGGGGTTGAAAGTTTGGGTTTTGGCACCCCGATTGTAAACCCTTCTCTGGGCTTCCTGGACTTGCTCCATATGCTCTCGTACAAGGGGCAGGACAGCTGCCATTCAATCCTGCATCAAGGAGACGTGCTCTATGGCGCTTCTATATGAAGTGGCTTCTCCTTCCCACATCTCTTTTGCGACATCTAGCAGCCCCCAGTGATTTTTAATCCAGACTTCACGCCAGGGGTAGACAATAAACAGTTAAGAGGGTTGGCAGGATTGGGCTGGACTAGGTGTATGCACTTGTCACTCCGCAAGGCTGGATGTCCTTGCAGGATCTATCTGGCCTTGCACAGCCCCCCTTGCGTCCCTGGTCAGCTTTCCAGTTGCCTCATTCAATTGATACCTTTTGAACATCTATGAGCAGAGGGTAAACTTGTTACACATTTGCTGTCACTTCTGTACAAACAGATCATTCAGCCTGCGGAAAGTCATATTCGTCCATATATTCGTCAATGGGAGGCGGACCTACAAATTTCTCTTTCATGAAAACAAATTAACAGGATTACTTCCCTGTCTCATAGATCCTCCATAGCTAGCCGCTTTCAAGAACAGGGTTATAAGCTATTAGCCAGGTGGTACAGGGTTCCGACTCTACTTCATAAACTCTACCCGCAAACCTCCAAGCTTTGCTGGCACTGTAATAAAGAGCCTGGGACATTGCTACATATTTTTTGGCAGTGCCCTTTGCTTACCCAGTTTTGGAAGGAGGTAGGGAATGTTGTTAAACAATTGACAACTGTGGATCTTGGCACGGATCCCTTGGGATATCTCCTGCATTTAAACATAGTTCCTCTATGCCATTACAAAAAATCTTGGACAGCTCACCTGCTAAATGCTGCTCAGGTGTGCATCCCTGACTTGTGGAAGTGTAGCACTGTGCCAACTTTAAAACATTGGTTCTCTAGAGTAGATGAAGTTAGGACAATGGAAAACATGACAGCGGCCCTCTATGGCAGAGAGCAATAATCCAGGGACACTCGGTCGCCCTGCATGAACTTCACCTGTACACATCCATATACTGACTGCTTAATGGCCTAGTCCAAAAGATGAGTGGGATGGGGGAGGGGGAGGGGAAGGGGAGGAAAAGAAAAAGAAAATAAAGAGCCTTGGGGATCGGACACAGTCGGGTGGTGGTCTCTCGGGGGGGGGGCGTGGTGTTTGAGGGGCCGGAGTGAAGTTTTTGTTTTCCACATCCCCCGCCTTTTCGTCCTATTTTTTTTAGTCTGGTTTTTATTTTATTATCGTAAGTTTTATTGGTTTTGTTTTTCTTTTTTGCATATTTATTTAAACTTTTTTCTTTTTTTTTTTTGGATTCGATTCTCCTTCCTGAACCACCAGCACTGGGGTCAGGAAGTGGCTTTCCCTATCCTCATTAAAGTGGGGAAGGGAAGGCATAATAAAGGAAGTATTTCAAGCAGTGATACAAAATACTGCTCCTTGGATCAATATTACTTCAAAATAATATAAATGAAGCTATATTTTAATGTTGGCCTACTTAATGTTACTTGCATGTACATGAAATGGGTTATTTACTAGAAGGATAATGAATAGGACAGGACAGGGGGAACTGAGAGGTGTCTGGGTCACATGAGGAGCGCCCTGCTCCGTGCTTTTGGTCGATGTCCAGCAAGTGCCCGTGGACACCCAGTGCTTTGCAGGGCATTTTTAGTATAGTATGGTTTCTCTGCCCATTGTTCACAATAGTAGACTTTTTCCCTTGCCTTCCCCCATTATTGGCCACTTTAGGTAGAATTATACGTTTTAGCTCCAAAGACTCAGTAGTTGGAGAATGCTGACTATGCACTAGGTGAAGAGTCATCCATTGATCAGTCCTCGGGGCGGTCTGCTCATGTTCTGGCCAGTGGGGGGGAGCTATTGGGTGGTTTTTAAAGTGGGGAAGTAAGGAGGAGCTTGGTGGAATCTTGATGAGTGGGAGACAGCAGGGAGGGTTAATAGGTGGGAAATGGACCCATTTGTGTTTGCAGGGAGACCAGACAACCGAAAGGTGACCGTTTTAAGGTAGTAGGGTTATTAAACTCCGTAACCGGGTAATTATTCAATGATGAGCATGAATCATTATTGGTATAGTGTAGGGCCAGCATGAGGGCGCTATTGGGTAACAGTTTTGCTTTAAAAGTATGCCCCTCGGACATAGCTATAATCCTGACGTTTTTGTTTTTTTTTCTCGGGTTCACACTAAATTGTACTTACTTGCAATTATAAGTTTATGAGATATAATATTTGTTGTTGCTGTCCTAACTAATCGGAGTCGATGTGTACCTGTCACCTTGAAGATTATTTTATTATGTATTTTTTCATTACTACTTTAAATGTCTTGTTAAAATTGAATAAAAATTATATTTAAAAAAAAGTGACTTGCCTGGCCACAATAAAGGCACAATCTCTCCCTCCTCCTAAAGGCCCTCTCCTCTGCAGAGAGACGTGTGAAGCCCAACTGCAGGGGTTCTACTTCACTGGTGGACTCGGTACCAGGAGGCATGGGAGATGAGGCTTCCCCATCGCTCTGTCATGCTCAGCAACGTGTAGGCCTCTTCATTAGTGTACGTTGGATTTGACATTTTGGGCTCTAAATTTATAGGTACACTAGTGTGACTCACAGACAAAAAAGTGCACCTGGTTGTCAGAGTCTGCTTCCAAATCACTGTTAGCGTTCGTAGGGATCAGGCCTGACTCTGCAAACACTACAGTTATGTGTGTTGTGTAAGTGTCAGTGATCTATTTGATACTGCACTTGGGTGGGCTGAGCTGGGCGGAGGGGTTAAGCGCAGGTGCTAGCAGGTATCTGGGCTGATCCCGATAATGCTGCGTTTTTTAGAACACCAATCTACTGGGGACGCTAATATAGATCTGATCAGATCACAGGTATTGATCTGTTCAGATACTATACTACTAAAAGACTTATCTAGTATGTGTGTGTGTGTGCGTGTCAGAGTACCTGATGCTAATCTGACCCTGCCCCTAACTTAGGTCACCGCCGGGCGATCAGGGGGTTAAAACCTGTGTATATATATACACATATACAGTAAGGTCCATAAATATTGCGACATCGACACAATTCTAATGTTTTTGGCCTTCAGGATTGCCTATTGAATGTCAGCTGACTTTGTAGCACTGAGGTGGATTATTATTAGGAGGCACTATAATTTATATTTTTTATGCACTGTTGCACTTTTTTATTGGGAGTATATTACTGTGAATACTTTTAGCAATTATCTTGCACTATTTGCACTATATTAGCTTTATTGCACTTATTGAGCTTATTTTGGTTATCTATTAACACACTATATATACTGCACTTTATTGAAATTCTTTTCGGTATTGATTTACATATTATATTCATCTTTTTTTTATTTATTTTTTTATATATATTTTTACTTATCCTGATTGCGCAGTACCCTACATACCTCAAACATCTAAAAAAGCCTTCACAGTTCTGGAACAACATCCTATGGACAGATGAGACCAAGATCAACTTGTACCAGAGTGATGGGAAGAGAAGGGTATGGAGAAGGAAAGGAAACTTCCGAAAAAATCTACAAACTCCATACATCCCATGACGCGTTAGTCCTATTCATTTTTATATATATTTTTTTATTTATTTTTTTTCTACTTATATTATACATTTAGTTATGGCTTTTCTTAAAGTTATTTCACGTCATATATATCACACAATTATCTATTGGTTTTATTCGAGTTATTCACGTTATTTCGATTATATCACGTTTATCACGTTCTATTAACGATTTTCATAAGTGTCATTATATGAGGGTTATTTTTTCACGTTGTCACGTATTTTTTATATTTAATATCACGGAGGATTATTATTAGGTGGAGTCACGATGTTTCAGTCGACTGTAAGTTATCCGTTAGGACTTCCGGTTTTTGTAATCTTAACACAGCTACAGCG
>BLSH010466444.1:2135-12637 GCA_018402905.1 Glandirana rugosa
GAACCATACAGCCGTCCATTTACACGACCGAACCGTTAAGACACCCGAGCCAGTTAATTCTATAGTACAGAAAGACCTACACAAGGACCTACAAATATCCATCTCTCAAATGAATAACAGAATAGGCTCCCTGGAAGAAAGAGCAGATGCATTAGAGGATAACATGCAAGAATACTCCAGGGCACACAACGAACTACTCGACGCACAAGAACACCAAGCAGAAGACATACACCGCATCAAACTAAAGCTGGCGGACTTAGAGGACCGGGCCAGACAAAATAACATCAAATTTAGGGGTATCCCGGAGTCGGTAAAAGCCCAAGAGATAACCCCATATCTGCAACAGCTTTTCTTAAAATTGGTCCCACAGCTGACCACCCATGATATCTTAATTGACCGAGCCCACAGAATTGCCAAGCCAGCACATTTACCTGCCGACATACCAAGAGATATCCTTGCTCGGATTCATTTTTATCATGTAAAAGAGCAAATCCTCTCAACTGCCAAGGCCGCAAAATCACTTCCAGCCCCATACACCAGCGTGAGGCTATTCTCTGACCTCTCTCCGGCTACCATGGCACTGCGCAGAGCCTTTATGCCCGTCCCGTCGGTGCTGCAACAAAACAACATCACTTACAAGTGGGGCTTCCCTACCAAACTATTGGTCACGTACCAACACCGAATGATCAATATCCTCTCACCCAAGGAGGGGTATAAGAAATTGACAAACTGGGGTTTGCTCCCCCTCCCACCCATTGACACAGGACAGAGGAGGTCGGCTCCTTCAGCTACTAACTACCGGCCCATGCAGTCCTCAACGAACGAAACACCCCATTCCAGGAACCCACCCAATCCTCATGCTACACCGATCCGGTAGGGGCATTCTGCACTCATACTCCTTCTACCACCCCCAGGTTAAAGTGTGCAAAGCACACCGTTGTTTAAGTTCGATTCACAGTTTTATATACTTTGTGTTCTAGTTACTAAATATTTAGTATTGCTTGACCTGACACCTTTGTGGTATCTATATATACCTGTACTAACCCAAATAGTGCAACTGTACATCTGATATAGGCTGTAAGAATCTAGCAGGTGAAGTCCCACACCGACAGCGGGCCTCTCCCGGCATCATTAATTAAGGGGCTAAACTCCCCATTTAAGCGCCACTTACTATGGAAAGAAGCTCTTTATCACCACACAGACATACTCTGTGTACAAGAGACTCACTTTTCCAGTCTCAAACAACCCCCATGTAAACATAAAAATTACCCGCACTGCTTCTTTGCAAGGTCCTCTCAGAAAAAAAAAGGAGTAATGATTGCCATAAGCGCATCAGTAAACTTCACACCACATCACTGCTTAGCAGATGAAGATGGCAGATATCTCATTCTCTCAGTAACGATTGATAACCGCCTTCTCACGATTGTAAACATATATGCACCCAATACAGGCCAAAAAAAATTTTTCAACTCCATCCTCGCCAAGATAGCTCCATTCAGATCCACGCCCTTACTGCTCTGCGGGGATTTCAATGAGGTCGTTGACCCTCTATTAGATTCCACCAACCCCACTAAATGTAGACCCTCCACTCTATCCTCCCTCCTACATAGGGAAGACCTATATGATGCTTGGAGATGCCTGCATGACACGGAGCGGGACTACACCTTTTACTCTGCCCCACAGCGTTCTTACTCTCGGATTGACCTTGTGCTTACTGACAAACATTTACTGCAGTCCATTGAACAGGCACAGATTGGAACGATTACGTGGTCTGACCATGCCCCAGTATTAATCAGATTGTCCGACCCCACTAAATCTCCCAGACACACAATTTGGAGGCTCAGCACCTCCCTCCTTAATAACCCGACCTTTGAACCACAAATACGGTCCGAGATTGAGAACTACTTTCTGTACAATGTAAATTCGGTATCTGACCATACAATGGTTTGGAATGCCCACAAGGCTTGCTTACGAGGTCTCTTCATTAAAATAGGGGCACTAGCCAAAAAAACCCACATGTCCACCACAGAGTCACTGCTCCATAAGATTCGCACCCTAGAATCAACAAACAAGCAGAGTTCCACTAACATAGCGGCCGCTGAACTTAAAGCATTAAGGTATGAACTCAGTGAACATCTCCGATCTAAGTATGAACTCTATATCAAACGTCTCAAACTGACATCTTACTCTGCAGCTAACAAACCAGGAGCATATTTAGCTAAAATGCTCAAACGGCAACTTTCCAATAAAAAAATCCCCTTCCTCAAAACTCTCCAGGGCAAACGTATAAGCAACCCTCTTGACATCGCCAATGAGTTTAGCAAATTCTATGCGAGCCTGTATAACTTAAATGAAACAGATTCCATTACTCCCCCAAGACCAGAAGACATTGCTGAATTCCTGTCCTCAATCCATCTCCCCTCGATCTCTCCCGACCAACTAACATCCTTAATAGAACCTTTCACCACTCGAGAAGTACTAAAAGCTATCAAGCACCTTCCCCTCCACAAATCAAAAAATATGTCACCCTCCTAACCCCTCATCTATGCGACACCTTCAACCAACTAGCATCAACAGGGAATATCCCCAAAGAGAACCTAGAGGCACTGATAGTCACTATACCCAAACCAGGGAAAAATCCAGATAGCCCAGCTAACTATCAACCCATCTCATTGCTCAACACTGACACTAAACTATACGCCAAACTCCTGGCACAGCGTCTCTCCTCCGTCATTCCTCAAATTGTCCATCCTGACCAGGTGGGCTTTGTGCCAGGGAGACAAGCAGCAGACGGAACAAGACGCTTCGTAGACCTCATACAATGGGTAGAAAATACTTGAACGCCTTCTCTCTTCCTTTCATTGGACGCGGAGAAGGCGTTTGACAGGGTCCATTGGCCATATATGGAAGCGGCACTCCGTAAGTTTGGGATATCAGGGAAATTTTTAACAGCCATACTAGGCCTCTACACAAACCCAAATGCACGGGTGTGGACCTCAGGGGTAGCATCTGATCCTTTTATGATAACAAATGGCACGAGACAGGGCTGCCCGCTTTCCCCGCTCATATTCGCATTAATCATGGAGCCATTAGCACAGGCTATTAGGTCCTCCCCTGCAATCACAGGAATTACGGTCGGAGATGTAGAACACAAAATCGGCCTATACGCTGATGACGTCATTATAGCTATGACCAACCTGATAACATCCCTTCCCGCAGTCCAACAACTACTAGACTCCTTCAGTGCAATCTCCCGGTACAAAGTAAATCACAACAAATCTCTCATGCTGAACCTAGGCCTCGATCCACAAACCACCAAGCATATCTATATCACCTCCCGGTTTACCTGGGCCACCGATGCCTCTCTCCCTTATTTGGGTATTCGGCTGACGTTTCCCAGTCAAACTCTATTAAAAATAAACTATGATGACCTCGTGAGTAAGCTTTTGCGGCAATCCAAAGAAATAAATCACATAACCTCCTCTTGGGCAGGCAGAATCGCATTAGTGAAAAGTATCTACTTCCGCATATTTTATATTTATTCCGCACGCTTCCTCTGCCCTTCCTACAAACCAGACTGAGCAAACTGCAGAAACTCATCAATGACTTCATTTGGCAGCAAAAACTACCTAGAATACACAGATCAGTGCTTCTGACACCTGCTCAACAAGGTGGCCTAGGTGCACCTAACATACAAGCGTACTACCAAGCGACAATCCTAGACCAGCTGAAAACCTGGTGGCTATCTGACAACCCCAACACCTGGACACAAATAGAAGCCACCGTTCTCTCAAAAGACCCGAGACTGGTCCTTGCTGCCACCCTCATCAACCCTACAGCTGCACATTTCTGCCTAGGGACCATAAACGCCTCACTACGGGTATTAGTGGCAATCATACAAAGGAATAAGGGAATCTCTAGGGATACCCTAGCACTCATTCCCACTGAAGCGATACAACACCTGTCACCGGATCTACCGCTCACAGAATGGCTCAGAGCCGGCATCTCAAACCTAGGTATGCTTCTGCTACCTTCAGGAATACACTCCTTTTTGGAACTAAAAGAGAAGTACAACATACCACAGAGGATGTTCTTTCTCTACCTTCGAATTAGATCCCTACTATCTAAGATAAAATGGTCATCAGCAGACTCCACAACCCCAAAACTCTTAAAATTCTACAACGCCAAACATCCCACATCAAAAGGGATTTCCTATATATATAAGATGCTCACCTCTCCAACCCCAGTGCTGCTCTCTCCATCCATCAACCATTGGGCCACCCTCACAGACAACCCACCACCACTTGAACAATGGCAAACCGCCCTCAATACCCCATGGCGCTTGTCACGCTGTATCACACACTGGGAATCCTTACAGAAACTGTTCCACAGGTGGTACTTCACACCAACTAGACTAGCAACAATCTACCCCTCCACCTCACCCAAATGCTGGAGAGGATGCGATATCAATGGATCCTTGAAACATATATGGTGGGACTGCTCACACATCAAATCCTTCTGGCAAGACATTGCAAACCTTATTGCTACTCTGTGTGACCTCCCCATATCCATGGAGCCATTAGACTTATTATTAGGCCTCTCAGTCCCTTCATGGCCCAGGCACATACGAACCCTGGCGACTCACATTCTAATCGCAGCAAGACTTACACTAGCAAAAAAATGGAAATCCCATCAGCCTCCTCAACTATTGGAAGTCATCCACCTACTGAACTCACAATACCAGATGGAGTACTCCTTCGCTAAAGCCAACATGTCTACGCAAACCTTTCACAGAGCCTGGGAAAAATGGTCCTCAGACCGGAGAAGCATCCTGAACACCCAATGACAGGCTATCACTCCCCTCACCCAAGCCTATAAGTCTACGCATCAACCACCTAGCAGCAGCAAATTACCCACGCCCATCGATCTCTGATAATAAGTCCTCATACCACAGGTGTCAGAACTCTTGCCTTTTTCTTTTTCCTTTTATTTCTTCTTTTTTTATTTTTATTTAGCCTATTTCACTAGCCTTCTTAAATAAGTTGTCATTGACTACAAGGAATGTTCAAACTTGTATATGCGTGGGGGTTGCGCCCCTCCCTCGTCACAGTTTGCGCCCTTTTGGGGTGGCGGGGGTGCGACGCGGCTCCACACAACACGCGCTTCTTCGCATTTATGTTTGTATACAACATCTTGACGTACTGTTTACTTATGTCATCCTTAAAACAACATACTACTAACCTGAATGATCAACAAAGCTATTGTAACCCACTGTTGTTAATCTTCTTCAGAAAAATACAATAAAGACTAAAGTAAAAAAAAAAAAGTGCATAAATTGATAGTACAAAAAATATATAAAGAAATATAAATATATTGCTGTAAATCACAAAAATTGATAATTGAATGAAAGTTTGTGAAAGTTCTAAAAGTGATATAAGAAAATCCTGAGGTGCAAAAATGTATCCTCAATCAATCACAAGAGTAGATGTGAGACACCACCACCAGAAAGATTGAAGGCTTGCCAGATTGCCAACAACAATGAGCCTGGGATAGATCACTCGTGGGGACCTCTCCAAGAATGGATGAATGGAGTTATTCCTGTGTTGGTATCACAAAGCAGACATGCCCGCTCATGGTGTGGCTTTAGCAGGATAGCCAGGAATATTGGTCACTACTACTCTTTCCTCTAGGTACCCTCACACGAAATCCAGTAATCCAAAAAGTAAAAAACCTCACATAGTGTGAATCCGTTTAAAATTGATTTATTGAGAAAGAAACTATTGCACTTACATCAAATCTGTAAACATCAAGCTTGTCAAAGTGTCAATCAATCATAGCGCAACAACCTGGGGTCAGCAGTCACCCAGCCATAATGCATTGCGTCTTACAGCAGATTGAAAAGTAAAGGTTATTTTTATTAAAATATAATTACAATATTACTATGCTACATTAATTAATTTACTTATATATTTTTTCCCCCAACAAAAGTATAGTTATCCTTTACAAGAGTTTTGTATTTTTAATTCTCAATATTTCTTTATTGACTTTTTGAGGTTGTACATAAGAAAACATGAACTGATTAGAAGACAGTTGACAGTATATGCTTATTGACATTATTGTGTATTTGTTACAGGATTGAGTGTTACATTCTTGAGACCTTCTTAGTTTACTAATTTGCGTTTTACAATGTCGGCTTGTCCGGCTAGGCCCTGACCTCCAAGCCCAGCACCCCATCTGGGATCAAACTGTGCCTTGGCCTCGGAGGCCCCGCCCCACCCGACTCGCCAATGCCATTTAAAGCAGTCAATATCACAGAAATAACTCTGAGGTTGAATGCAATCCTCAAGCAACCATATAGTTGGAATGGTAGAACACTAAAAATCAAGGAACATAACTAAAAATGAAACTTAACTAATAGCCACAGTCATTGTCCATTTGTTCTTGGATTGTTGTTCAGTTTATCCAAGCTGTTTCATACCATTTGTGCCATGGTTCCCCTTTGGCTTTGCAAGGTAAATAATTACCCTGTGAGGAGGCAAATGCCACCTCATAAGAGGCATGTGTATGGGTATTTTTAATCATTTCCCCAATAGAGGGAGTCAGTTTATCTTTCCAGTGGCAAACTAGTGCCAGTCTTGCACTCAATAGAACATGAGATACAATTGTTCTATGTTCCCTGGGGATCTCGCCTATACCTAGGGACAACATTGCCAAAGCTGGTGAGTAAGAGATGTTTGTACCTAGGATTTTAGTGAGCAGTTGGAAGGTAGCTGACCATAAGGAGTTCACTGCCGAGCATGTCCAAAGCATGTGTAATAGTGTTCCCACAGCTCTGATGGAGAGTTCTGTGGAGTGAATTTTGAGATTCTATACGGGGTTAAATACCACCGCAAGAGAATCTTTTGGTGCATCTCCCAGAGGTTTGCGCTTTTGGTGGACCCATAGGTTATTCTTAACAGCTTCCCGACCGCGCGCCATCTTTTCATGGCGGCAGTCGGGGAGCCCTGCGCGAATCGCCGTAAATAAGCGGCGATTCGCATTTGGCCACCAGGGGGCGCGCGCGCCCCCGCCGCACTCCTGGGGAGTGTGCCCGCGGCTCAGGCGGACCCGTTGTCCGCCGGCGAGCCGCGATGAGCGGCTACAGGGACAAGAACGGGGAACCGCCGATGTAAACACGGCGGTTCCCCGCCCTGTCAGTGGGGCATGAGAGATCTACTGATCCCTGTCACTGGGATCAGTTAGATCTCTCATGCCCATGTTAGCCCAACCCCCCCCCCCACAGTAAGAACACACCCAGGGAACACTATTAACCCCTAGCTCTCCCCCTGCAGGTTAACCCCTTCACTGCCAATGACATTTATACAGTAATCAGTGGACATTTAAATTTCTGATCGCTGAATAAATGTCATTGGTCCCAAAAAAGTGTCAAAATGTTCCGACATGTCCCCCCCAATATCGCATTACCGCTAAAAATCGCAGATCGCCGCCATTACTAGTAAAAAAAAATAAATAAATAAAAACCCCAGAAATGAATTCTCACCATCCGTAAATGCGGCCACTTTTGCGCAAACCAATCAATAAACGCTGATTGCAATTTTTTTTATCGCAAATATGAAGAATTATATAATTCGGCCAAAAACGGTGAAAAAAAATGTTTTTTATAATTTTTTTTTTGGATTTGAATTTTAGCAAAAAGTAAGAAATTTGGGTTTTTTTGCAAAATGGTCGCTCTTCTTTTGTTTATAGCGGCGATCAGAAATGACGCAGAGGCGATCAAATACCACCAAAAGAAAGCTCTATTTGTGGGAAAAAAAGGACGCAAATTTTGTTTGGGTACAACGTCGCACGACCGCGCAATTGTCAGTCAAAGCGACGCAGCGCCGAATCGCAAAAAGTGCTCTGGTCCTAAAGCTGCAAAACCTTCCGGTTGGTAAGTGGTTAATGCTTGTTGCCATTGTTCTGTTGTAAACCCGGTGTTTAGATCTTTTTCCCACACCAGGATATGCTCGGAAGGTCTTAATGGTTGGCTGTATAATTACGTCTTCCAGGTCATTCAACTCTTGACTCAGCCATGACTTGAGTTTTATGTTTGGGATCAGTAGGGACAAGCAATTTAGGGGCACAGGTAGTGCTATAGCTTTAGCTTCTGAGGTGGATGTTGTGTGTAGGGTATGCCAAGCTTCAATTGACACTTTTACAGTAGGGGATAAAGTTTTATCCACTTTAGTGAGATATTGACTGGCTATTAAGAAGTGGTAGGTATTATGACCTTGGACCTGGTGGTTTTCTAGATCTACCCATCTGTTATCTGGGTTTTGTTGGAACCAAGCTTTAAGCTGGGCCAAGAATGTCGCTGAGTGATAATCCCTTAGTTTGGTCTGCCCAACTTCTCTTGCCTCTCTCAAGTTGGTTAGGTTTTCGAATGCACATCTGGCCTTTTTCCCCCGCCACAAGTACTGATTTATGGTGGATTGCGTTTTCTTAAAAAAGGTACTGGGTACTGGTATCAGCAATGTCCTGAACAGGTACAAGAATTGCTGTAATATGTTCATCGTAAAGGCGACCAAGCGCCCTGACCACGACAGCTCTCCTAATGAGATATTTTGCAATTTAGAGCGGAGCTCATTGAGGAGGGGATGTAGTTTACCTTAAACAGGTCCTCTGTATTCGGTGTCAATGTAATACCCAAGTATTTGATGCCTGTATCAGACCACACATAAGGGTAGGATTTACTCAGTTTCTTTCTGACCTGCTGCGAGATACCCAGCCCCAAAACATAAGACTTTGTGTCATTCACTTTATAATAAGAGATCCGACTGAACAATTTCAATGTTGCATGTACCGAAGCCAGGGATTTCTCCACATCTGTGGGCATAAGAATTATGTCATCAGCAAATAAGCTCATTGTGTGAGGGATAGCAAGCACCCCTGGCGGGTCCCATTCGTGATGTCAAAGGGTTTGGAGAGTACCCCTGAGGTGTATACTCTCGCGGATGGTACGTTATAAAGGGCCATTATAGCTGAGTATATGGTCCCCTCAAAACCAAAGGCCAGCAGAGTGTTAGCCAAGTATCCCATATGCAGTCAAAAGCCTTCTCTGCATCCAAAGCAAGGAGCAGAGATCTGGATCAATAAGGCAAGGAAGCACATCTTGCAATCGGAGGGTGATACGTTTGGCATACAATTTAAGGTCATTATTTAGGAGTGAGATATGTTTAAAATGTTGGGGGATTGATGGGTCTTTCCCTGGCTTGGGTAGGGTAATGATCATCGCCTGGAACATTTCCTAGGAGAAGGAGGAAGAGGCAGCAGCGGCGCTAAAAATACGCTCCAAATAAGGTGATAGGATGTGCTTAAAGGACTTATAATATTCCCCTATAAATCCGATCAGGCCTGGGGATTTGTTGTTTGGTAGTAGATCAATTACCTTCTGTATTTCAGAAAGTTGAAATGGTGAGTTTAGTTTTGTTAGTTGGTGCGGGGTCAATTGGGGAAGTGATACTTTTTTCAGAAAGGAGTTGATTAATGTAGGTGTTGGTTGAAATGTGTCTGGATCTTTATTGAGGTTGTACAATGAGCCATAGTATGCGCAAAATGTGTCTGCTATGTCTTTTGGTGATGATGTTTCTCTTTGGTGCATGGATGAATTAGGTATGACATTTTTGTTTTATATCTACAGCCTCACAGGCGCTGTGCTAGCACCTTACCAGCCCTATTGCTCATGGCGTAGGACTGCATTTTTAGCCTTCTAGAGGCTTTTTCAAAGTTGTCTAGCAATAGAGACCTAAGATCTAGGCGGAGTTGAGTCAATTTTTTTGGAAGTAGTGGGGGAAGTTGTTGGGGGAACTGTTTCTAAGGTGTAAATGTCATCTGTTATTTCTTTGATTCACATTTGTCGCTGCCTCTTAACTCCAGCCCCCAGTTTAATAAAAAACCCTCTCATATATGCCTTATGGGCGTTCCATAACATAAAGTTATCATCTACTGTGGTGTCATTATCTGAAAAAAAGTTCTTTAGATGTTCTTCTAGAATTTCCTTGGATTGGGGTTTCTGTAGCAGTGAGGGACTAGCCCTCCATATTGGAGCAAATGCAGAGGACAGGGTGTCTTCTATTGTAATAGTAACTGATGCGTGATCCGCCTATATGATCGTATTGATTGAGGATGCAGATATTCTGGACAGCAGCTGCTGGTTCGTTAAGAAGAAGTCTATCCTTGAGTACATGTGGTGTGCTGTTGAGAAGAAGGTATAGTCCTTCTCACCCGGATGCAGGCATCGCCAGGTATCAAAAAGGTCATTTTGGTGAATCCAATTTTGTAGAGAAGGGTGGTTCCTTTTAAGTGATGCTGTGTAGTGTTGAGCGAACCCGAACTTTGGGGTGTCCGGGACCCGGACCCGAACCCGGACTTTTCAAAAAAAGTCCGGGTTCGGGTCCGGGGTTCTGGTAATTTTACTAAAAGTTCTGAAAATTGCTGTAAAAAAGTCCAGGAAAGTCCTAGAG
>BLSH010466444.1:13486-42464 GCA_018402905.1 Glandirana rugosa
TCAGTTTTTTCATATTTATTCGGCCCTCTTGGGTATAGTGACAAGACGTTTGTAAACTTTTGACACACATTGTGAAATTGATTTTGGCAGTTTCCAGATGTTTGCAGAACAGTGATATGGGTTCGCCCGGTTTTATTTAAAGTGTTACACACAGTTTCCAGATGTTTGCAGAACAGTAGTTCAGTTTGTCCCAGTTTTAGTTAAAGTGTTAAACACAGTTTCCAGATGTTTGCAGAACAGTAGTTCAGTTTGTCCTGGTTTTAGTTAAAGTGTTAAACACAGTTTCCAGATGTTTGCAGAACAGTAGTTCAGTTTGTCCCGGTTTTAGTTAAAGTGTTAAACACAGTTTTCAGATGTTTGCAGAACAGTAGTATGGTTTCTCCCGGTTTTAGTTAAAGTGTTACACACAGTTTCCAGATGTTTGCAGAACAGTAGTATGGCTTCTCCCGGTTTTAGTTAAAGTGTTACACACAGTTTTCAAATGTTTGCAGAACAGTGATATGGGTTCTCCCGGCTTATTTATACTTTTTTGACACAGTTTGAAGATGATTTTAGAACAGTGATATGGCTTTTTCCGTTAATTAATACTTTTCAGACCCAGTTTGAAGATGGTCCACATCCACCTCCATTTTTGATTTTTTAATGAAATTATTTTTTTAAAAATGCTTTTAGTTATTTCCCTGTCCCCATTTCTTTGTAGGGCACTTGTCGCACCCTTACCCCCATGTCCTTCCTTTTGTAGACCTCTGAGACTTTCCAGGACTTTTTTACAGCCATAAAAGTTTGGGTCCCCATTGATTTCAATGGTGTTCGGGGTCCGGGACAAAGTTCTGTCCGGACCCGAACCCGGACTTTGTCCCGAAGTTCGGCCGAACCAGCAGAACCCGGACTTCCAGAAGTTCACTCAACTCTAATGCTGTGGAATCTATGGTTGGATCAGCAGTGAGGTTTAAGTCTCCATAAATTATTAACGAGCCCCTCTGGTGTTTCCGGATTTTCCTACTTAGTTTGTTCAGGAAACGCACCTGATGGGAATTGGGCGCGTAAATGTTTACTATGGTATATGTTGTTGAGTTAATATCACATATCAGGAGATGATATATCCCTTGTAAGTCCTTGATTTCTTCATGCAGTGTGAAGGAGACCGTGTCCCTCACCGCAATGAGAACCCCTCTCCTCTTTGCATCTGCATTGGCCATAAAGACATATGGGAAGCTTTTATGTGTGCATTTGGGCGGTGATTGACCATCAAAGGGTGATTCCTGTGCACAGAGGATGTCACACTTAAACTGTAAAGCTTCTACCCACAAGAATCTCCTCTTAGCTGGGTGATTGAGACCCCTTGCATTAATTGTGAGGAATTTCAGGCCCATGATGGTGGTTTGAAGAGTAGGTGGGTTTCGCACAGTACCATACCTTGGTTCGGGGCTCCCCCCGGTGGTTGTAGTCGGTATAGACTCCTTTCACTGTGTGTTATACTGTGTAAATGAAAATTGTCCTCCCAGATAAGGCAGGTACCTTGGTCTCCTTATTGGGATTGTGGGTTGGATATGGATCTTGACTCACCAGTCAGAGTCGTCCATAATGTGTTCAAGTCATTACCATGCTTTAGGTTGGATCTAGATGTGCCTGGGACCGACTGTGGCAAATGAACAAAGAATACAGAACAAAAAAAAGAACAAACAAAAGTGAAAACAGAACATACAACAGTCACTGGAGGGTATATGCTACCTGGGTGCAGTTTGATGCTGCTCAGGAACATTAAGGGGTTAAGTTCATGTCAGGAGAGGAGATACGGCAGCTCTTCGGACACCAGGGAATGCTGTATTATACATCCATCCTTAGATATGGCTTTGAGAGTTTTTAGCTGTAACCACCTTCCATTCAATTTCACCTGGTGGAATATTAGGTTTTTTTTTGGGATAGCTGTTCGACTTTAGGATAATTTGCCATTTTTTGAGTAGGGCCAATCCTTTCTCCAGAGAATCCACAATATGTGCGGGGCCATCTTTAGTAACCATTATTTGTGTGGGGAACCCCCATTTGTATCTGATATTATGATTTCTGAGAGCTTTGGTTATGGTATTGAGGCTTTTCCTCTTCTGTAAGGTGTACTGTGATAAGTCTTCGAAAAACTGACGTTTTTGGAATGATGGAGGAATGTTTTCCCCTTTGTGTATTACTGTCATTAGTTTCTCTTTGATGTAATAAAAATGTAATCTCATAATCACATCTCTAGGAGCTTGGTCAGGAAGATATTTTGGCTTTGGTAATCGGTGGATTCTATAGATGGTTATATCCAGATCTGTGAGATCTGGGATTAATCCTTTGAAAAGGTTTATGGTGTTGGCCCGGAGTTCTCTCTGCTGTACTGTCTCCGGAATACCTCTGATTTTTAAATTGTTCCTTCTACTTCTCTCCTCCAAATTCACCATTTTGGCTTTTAGGGCTTTCAATTCACTTTCTTTGGAGTCATGAGCATCCACTAAATCGTTGATAGTTGATGCAAAACTCCCCCATCTTGGCTTCAACATGCTCCACTCTGTTTTCAACCCCCTATATTTCCCTATGGAATTGCTGCATGCATGAGACCATATCTGCCGGCAAAATGCTTCTCAGGGAAAGCAGCATGTCTTTTAGAACTGAGTCTAGTACTGGGGTATTTGAGATGGGGAACTCTTCAATTGACTCTGGGAGTTCTCTTGTGTCCTCTCCAGAGTCAGGTCTTATGCTAGCTGAGGGGCTGCATCTGCTGCCATCTGCCTTGAATTTAGCTTTGGCTGGGCTTGCAGATTGTGGTGTAGGAGGGTAGTATCCTGGGTCATGGTTAGGGCTTCCATTTCTAGCTTTTGGGCCTGATTTGGGTGGCTGGGCAGTGAGGATGTAGGCAGGGATGGATGATGATCCGGCTCCATTTTGCCTGCCTCCGTCCTGGGCCCGTGTAAAATACATTGTGAGTTTCTGGGGATTCCTATCCTCCTTCCGCGTCATTGTCCCCGGGATGCAGGTGTCCGTCTGCCTGGTTCTGGTGATTGAAGCTGGGTCTGGATTGCTGCAGTGTGCCACTGAACATACCTGGTGTGCAGAGCTCTCCTCTCACGTGGCCATCACGGTCCGTGGCTGTTCATGCACCCAGTTTTGTATTTTTAAAGTTTCACTTTAAGGATTATTAAAACCATTGCTCCCCATTTTTTAAATGTATTTTTGCATTGATACAAGTCCTTCAGGACAGTGCCCAGACCCCATGCAGTCCCTTGCCTATTAGCTTAGAAATGATTACTGATTTCTAAGATTCACCTCCCATTGATTCCAAAGGGGTTCCCCAAGCCTACTTTGAACCTAACCCAGGTGCATTCAGTTCATGGCTAATTCCTAACCGCTATGAAGCTGTAGGCTTGGGAGCACTAAGGCACCTTCCTGTACCAAAAAGTGCAAGATTATTTTTGAAGAGGAATTCCAGACAAAGGGTAAATCTTTCAGGATACTGCTTAGGCACCACTAACATCCCAATGTGTTCCTTTCAACTAACAAACTTTCTTTTTTTTCACTTTTGGTTCACTTTCAAATCTGTGGCTCCATTTATATTTTCTCTCACTTCCTGTTCTAGTTAAAAGCAGCGGCGGTCCATCCATTAGGGGCGCACGGGAGCAGCCCCCCGTCCATGCATCCGGCCCCCTGATCTATAGGCAGGGCACTGGACGCATGGATTCCAATGTTTTTTTTTTTTTTTTAAAGAAGAATATTGTATTATCTATTTCCACTGAAACTTTGTATGTTACATTTTTTTCAAAGAATCTCTTTGATCGTTAAATGCTTTGCTTCTGTTACAATTGAATCTATTTTGTTGAAATATTTGACATATATGGTATAACTTGTGTAAAACATTTCTGTAGTGTAATGTATTTTCCTGTGTCTCTCATGTGCTCCTCGCTGTGCTGGGAGTCTGTTCAGTGTCAGTGCCCCCCGGGAAGGTACGGATAAAGTTATAATACAATCTTTGTATTCTGCTATGAAAACAATCCCATTGCCATTCATTGCAATCAATAACCATCACTTAGCTGGGAGGAACCCCAAGGGAGTCTCGGCAGGGAGGGGGTGAGTAGGTTAAGCAGCTTTGATCTGTCTTTCTATGAAGGTGACACCTCTGTAATTATGTATCCAGGTGACACCGTCCTCTGTGTATTCATACAATGACTCCTGTGTACTGATAGAATGATCCAGGTGAGGATGGAGGGAGGGGGAGCGCAGTCTGCCAGCTGCTCATACAGTTCTATTCTCTGATCTAATTATACAGGTGACATACCTGTGTGATTTTAAACATAAAGTGTACAGAAAATTACATTTTCGATCAAACTGATATCATTATTATTTATCAGCTCAACTCCAGATCCATTTTCACATTCCAGCTATGGGCCTATCAATTCATCAGTAACTTTTATTAGTTATGATACAGAGTTATTTATTTAGTTATTGAGGTAAATGCTTTAATGTGGTGATATTGTCTTGCAAGAGTGATTGCATTATCTGAATATATTAAAAAGGCAAAAGAAACGAAATAAATACAATGGTATCTTGGTTCACAAACTTAATTTGGTAGCGAACCCAACTGGTTGTGAACCGAGGCAAATTTTCCCCATAGGGTTCAATGTAAATCAGGTTAACTTTTTTTATTTTTGTTTTTGAACCACAAAGCTATGGAAAAAAGTATAATATAGTACAGTATGAAGAGAGAGAACACTAACCTTGCACAATCGTGTCACCTGCATTACTGTCCAGCGATGTCCACAAGTGTCTCAGTCATCTGAGATTCTCCCTCCCTGATTGGCTGAGACAAAGCAGCGGCACCATTGGCTGCCGCTGCTGTCAATCAAAGTCTAAGGACATAAATTACACATTTAATTTCTTGACTGCCTATTACACTTTTGAAGGTCCTGGAGCACCAGAAAAATAGAACCCCCCCCCCCCAAAAAAAATGACCTCATCCTGGAAAATGGGGTCCCTAACACATAATCTAGAAGGCATAATGAGTCTTTTGAACATGTCCTTTTTTCCACAAGTTTTTGGAAACGGTGGAAAGAAATCTGAATGCATTTTTTAACACAAAGTTGTCAATTTATAAGATATTTCTAACACATAGCATGTACATGAGGCATGGATGAGCACTGATGTGGCATGGGTAAGGCATGGATGAGCACTGATGTGGGATGGATGAGGCATGAATGAGCACTGATGTGACACAGATGAGCACTGAGGTGGCATGTATAAGGCATGGCTGGGCACAGATGAGGAACAGATGAGCACTGATGTGGCATGGATAATCACTGATATGGCATGGATGAGCACGGATGTGGCATGAATGAGCAGTGATGTGGCACGGATGAGCACTGATGTGGCATGGTTGGGGCATGGATGGGCACAGATGAGGCATGGATGTGGCATGGATGAGCACTAATGTGGCACGGATGAGCACTAGTGTGGCATGAATGAGGTATGGGTGAGCACGGATGGAGCATGGATGAGGTATGGATGAGTACAGATGAAGCATGGATAGACATAGATGAGGCATGGATGAGCAAAGATGAGGTATGGATGGCACAGATGAGACATGGATGGGCATGGATGAGGTATGAATGAGCACTGATGTGGCATGGATGAGTACAGATGAGGAATGGATGAGCATGGATGAGGCACAGATGAGGCATGGATGAGCATGGATGAGGCATGGATAAGAAAGGATGAGGCATGGATAAGCATGGATGGGCAAGGATGAGAACTGATGAGGCATGGATTGGCACAGATGTGGCACGGCCGAGGCATAGATAAGCACTGATGTGGTACGGATGAGCACTGATGTGGCATGGATAAGGCATGGATGTGGCATGAATTAGCACTATTGTGGCACAGATGAGCTCTAGTGTGGCATGGATGAGCACAGATGAGGCATGGATGGGCATGGATGAGGTATGGAGGAGCACGGATGAGGCATGGATGGACATAGATGAGGCATGGATGAGCAAAGATGAGGTATGGATGAGCATGGATGGCACAGATGAGGCATGGATGGACATGAATGAGCGCTGATGAGGCATGAATGGGCACGGATGAGGTACAAATGAGGCATGAATGGGCACGGATGAGGTACAAATTAGGCATGGATGGGTACGGATGAGGCACAAATGAGCACTGATGTGGCATGCATGAGCATGAATGAGGCATGGATGGACATGGATGAGGCATGAATTAGCACTGATGTGGCATGGATGAATACAGATGAGGCATGGATGGGCATGAATAAGCACTAATGTGGTATGCATGAGTATGAATGAGGCATGGATGGGCATGGGTAAGGCATGAATGAGCACTGATGTGGCATGGATGAGTACAGATGAGGCATGGGTGGGCACAGATGAGGCACGGATGAAGTATGGATGAGCATGGATGAGGTATGGATGAGAAAGGATGAGGCATGGATGGGTACAGATGAGCACTGATGAGGCATGGGTGGGCACAGATGAGGCACGGACAGCACTGATGTGGCATGGATGAGCACGGATGAGGCATGGTTGTGGACAGATGAGGCATGGATGGGCATGGATGAGCCATGGATGAGCACTGTTGAGGCACACATGAGCACTAATTTGACATGGATGAGCATGGATGATGCATGGATGAGCATGGATGAGGCACAAATGAGGCATGAATGAGCACTGATGAGGCACGAATAAGCACTGATTTTACATGGATGAGCATGGATGAGGCATGGATGAGCATGCATGAGGCATGGATGAGCACGGATGAGGCATGGATGAGGCATGGATAAGCACTCATGAGGTATGGATGAGCACAGATGTGGCATGGATGGGCACGGATGAGGCATGTATGGGCATGGATGAGGCATGGATGAGCAATGATGTGGCATGGATGGGAACGGATGAGGCATGGATGAACACTGATGTGGCATGGATGAGGTATGGATGAGAACAGATGTGGCATGGATGGGTACGGATGAGGCATAGGTAGGCACGGATGAGGCATGGATGAGCACTGATGTGGCATGGATGAGCATGGATGAGGCATGGATGGGCTCGGATGAGGCATGGATGAGCACGTATGAGGCATGGATGGGCACAGATGAGGCATGGGTAGGCACGGGTGAGGCATGGATGGGTACAGATGAGGCATGGATGAGCACGGAAGAGGCATGGATTACCACTGATGAGGCATGAATGGGCATGGATCAGCACTGTGGACACTTCAGATCCAGTCCACTTGTGCTGCTGCACTGGCTCCCTCCTCTCCTCACATGTTGTACCGATTGATGTGAGGAAAGAGCTGAACTGGACATGCCCTGGTTTGTTGACAAGGGATCACTCCGTCATTGGACAGAGTGATCACGTGGTAAAGGGCCACTGTCATTGGCCCTTTACCACAATTTGCAATGTGCTGGGTCCAGAGGACCCGGTGATCATGGACACTTCCAGGGAGGTGCGCAGGAAGCGTGAGTATAGGAGGACATCATAGTACACCCTCCCTGAACTAGCTGACCGAGCTGTAGCCATCATTCGGCTATGGCCCAGTTGGCATGTGGTTAAGAACTGTCAGATGGTGGAGCAGGCATTCAGCAGTTAGCCCTAATACCGGGCTGAGCTTTTTGTTTTCTCGAGTCCGGTGGTGGCGGCGGGCATCGTCATTGACAATGGATCTTCATTGGGGACTTTTTATTTTTAATAAGGGAATTGTCAAAAACTGCTTGCGTGTCTTCTATGTATTTATTGATACTTTTTTAGTGAATGGATAGGGGTATCCCATACTCATTCACATAGTGGGGGGGGGGGTTGAGACCTGGGGGCTCCCTTGTTAAAGCTGGCTACTGTTGGGGCCTTTCTGTAAGGCAATGAATATGAAGATGTCTCTTTAAGGCTGTATACAAAGGATTTTTTTTTCTGTATATTTTTTATTGTAAAATTTTAATTTAAACGTTATGCTTCAAGTAGAAATATATATAACAAATATATATGACATGTATAAACATATATAACAGTCTGATAGCATAGCTATCAATGTCAAATAGTAAAACATTCTACACTAGATCAAAAACAAACATGGCTACTTGTAGCTTAACAGAAGCAATGTCGATAACATCACAGTGGTTAGCTGTCTCCCATGGGACAGGGAGAGAAAATTAACCTGATGTTTGGATGACTCTTAGCTAGTTAGTAATAAGACTAATAGTTAAATTTACAGAATAATTATCAGTAGACTAAAAAAAAAAAAAATTGGTCAAGTTTGTATTGAGAATATCCTAGTATAGCAGGCGTGGTCGTCCCCCAGATAAAACACAGGTCAAACATAATGATGATAGGTGTCTGCAACTTGGGTCAATGAGCTAAGGTGAGTAAGTCAAGGAGCTGGGTTTTTTAGATTGCCCAGTGAGTTGGTTATAGAGGCCTTGAGATAACAGTCCATGTACTGAAAAGGTGTCATTAATGACACTCTTTCTGATGGAGTGAAGGTGTATACTATAAAGGAGCACCATCTCGCAAATAACTTTTTGTGAATATAGTTCTGAGTCTTTGAATTCTGTAGAGAATTGTTGTTAAATCTTTTTTAACTGCCGATACAATGGAGAGACAGTCCACATTTTTAGAATATTTTTTCTGGCTGCCATGAGACAAAGCTGAATCGATTGAGTAGTATTGGTGATGCTGTTGTCAGAACTCTCTTGCCTGGATGCACTGTAACTGAACAATAGTAAAATGGGTGTTTTGAAGATGCACATTTTGCTTACACCCTTAACAAATTTGATCATTTGGTCCCAGAAAGCAGAGGTCGAAGGCCATTGACAAAATCTATGAGTTAAAAATGGTTTGATGTATCCGCATTGGGGGCATGCTGGGGATTTGGAGGTCAGACTAGGAGGGAGGAACTGAATAAATGATTTATGGATCTGCCTAAATTGCGTTTCTCTCCACATTTCATTTGTAATGCATTTACGAGCTTTCAGGTAATCTTCCAAGACCTTGTTTCCCAAGTCTTCCTCAGAAAAATCTTTGTGCCATTTTCCAAAGAGAGCTTCAGGTGTATTAGTACTTACAGAAGATTGTAATGATTCGTAGGTATCCAATATGGAGTACGTCTATTGAATAATTAAACTATCTATTGCGGAGGATCAGAATCTTTTAGAAGATTCTCTAGAGCAAGAAGAAATGAAGAAAATAACCCGGTGGTAGTACATGAGATGTGTCTGGGGAAGATGGAATCCATTTGAAAGGTCCACAAAGAGTTTTGCTTTCATAGAGTCTGAATGGAATAACGAAGTCACTTTAACCAGCCCTGCAGTGCGCCATATGTCATAGGCTTTGTGGTCCACTGCTTGAGGGAACATAGGATTTTTGTGTACAACTAGGTTTTGTGAAATGTAAGGCAAGAGATTGAGTTCTTCCTGATCTCTCTTACAAAGGATTTTTGATAGGATGTTAAGTAAGGATCAGATTATTTTGCATTAATTATGGGCAGTAAGGGATTCAAGGAAAAGTATAGCCAAAGGTAAAACAGTTTGTTTTCCACTCCTGTGACACACCTTTTCAGCAGAGAGCGGGCTGAAGTCCACTCTCTGCTGACGTCACAGAAGTCAGTCCAGACACCGCTTCATCGCGACAATGGAAGTTGGGATTGGCCAGGAGCCTGGACCGACACCCGGCTCAGCCTCTCAGTGAGTCGCTGAGAGCCTGAGCCAGCCGCCCCCTCCACAGCCCAGCGTTCCAGTGAGCGAGGAGGAGGCAGAGGAGAGAGCTGGTGACTGACCGTGAGCAGCTCTCTGCTCACAAAGCTGTCAGAACTGAGCGATTGATGGTGTTTGATCTCTCGGTTCTCAGCGTGGAGGTGCCGGGTGACAGATGCAGCATCGGACCAATGCTGCATCCACCTAGGTAAGTATAAATCCTAAAAAAAGACAAACCCAACTAGTGTTGGGCAAGCAGTTTAGGCTGAGCATAAGTTTGACCTGAACTTTGCCTGATCACCTGCTCGGCAAACCCTCAAATTTGCGGGGTGTTCGGCGAGATGTTCACTGCGCTGTACAGTACATTCTAGGGCCCTAATTGGATGAAGCCTTGCAGGTGCAAGGCTTTGCCAATTAGGGCACGGAGCACTGTCAGAGCTCTACTTGAACAAAGTGATGGTGACTTTGCCTTAGTTTCTCCCCTCAACTCCCAACATGCTCACCTCCGGATGGCCTTCCGGCCCCAGCAGCCTGCCACTGGCGCCCCGGTGATTTAAGTATTATTTCCCAACATTATGTGAGGGCTGTTATACCCCCTACTTATGTATTGGTATGTGCTGCAAGTTTTCATACATACAATCTTTTTCTTTAATTTTTTAGTCATATCACGGTTTGCTACTGATGAGTGGCCCAGCCTTATCATCCAACTCTCTCTTTATCTTGAGACCTGCAGCTAGGGTGCACTGGCTGTGGATTCGGTGATGGGTTGGCCGCCGGATGTCTGAACAGTTGGGAGCTGCAATGCGCACTGCGGGCTCCCTCTTACCCCCCTTGCACCCTCGGGCCGGGGGGTGGGGATCCCTGTCACTGCGTATTGGCGTCATGCCACCCGATTGGTGTGGGCAGTGTTCTGTGTTATGCTGTGTCATCTTGTGGGCTTTCCATGCCTGTGGACACACATAAGGTTGAGGATCCCGGTGCCGGTCGAGGTGCCCGGTATGTGGTGCCTCTCTCTAACACGTGCGCCACAGCATGATGCTGGGGGGGTCACAGGCGGGGGCGCCTATATCAGGCGGCGCCCTGGATGGGATGGAGGGGCACATACCAGCCATCACCCTTATGCTGCTACATACAGGTACACACCACACTTTCTGATCTTCTCTTCTTATTTGTCCTTCTTTCAGCCCCCATTCACTCACTTTAACTCATTCCACCCCCTCACTATTTTCAACCATTCATGTTTCCTTTCTTTCCTTTCCTTATCTTCTATTCCTCATTCTCTCACATATTCACCCAGCACATACATCAGGTTTGTTTTTTCTTTCTCCTCCACAGTGGTTTTCATGTTTTACTCAGACACAACACACCTGGGTGCTTCCCTCCCACCCTGGGTGCCGCAGGTGTGGACCACCTTCACCTTAGTTTCTCCCCTCAGCTCCTGACCTGCTCACCTCCGGATGGTCTTCCTGCCCCGGCAGCCTGCCGCCGGCGCCCCGGTGCTGTAAGTCTTATTTCCCAACATTATGTGGGGGCTGGTATACCCCCTTCTTATGTATTGGCATGTGCTGTAAGTTTTCATACATACAAATCTTTTTCTTTAATTTTTTTAGTCATATCACGGTTTCCTTCTGACGAGTGGCCCAAACCTGCCACGAAACACGTAGAGCCTCCATCACCGTGTATTAC
The DNA here is from genome assembly GCA_018402905.1 of Glandirana rugosa. Lineage (NCBI taxonomy): Eukaryota > Metazoa > Chordata > Amphibia > Anura > Ranidae > Glandirana > Glandirana rugosa. The sequence continues at coordinate 24,894 of BLSH010466444.1, forward strand.
TCACCTTATCAGGTCTATGTCCTAATGGATTTAACCTCCTGGGGTAATGAGGGTCACAGGCCAAACTCTTATATCTGAGATACACTTTGGTTGTTACTTGGACATGAACATAAATGTAAATATTGATGGATTGGGGCTAGGCATTATGTATTACTTGGATTTCTTTACTTTTGATATCTTTACTAATGAATATGAAATATTGATTTATATATGAAATGTCAAATATGTATATTCTTTTTTATGTGCTTATCAATAAATTATGAATTTTTATCACAATCCATCAATTTATTTATCACCCACCACTTTGCTTCATATAAAGTCCCACTCATTTTCCCCCACCATTTTCACGCTTTTTTAATATGCCCACCTGAGTACCCGAGTACCTGTCACCTGCCCATCTGAGTACCCGAGTACCTGTCACCAACCCATCAGAGTACCCAAGTACCTGTCACTTGCCCTTCAGATTACCCGAGTACCTGTCACCAGCCCTTCTGAGTAACCGAGTACCTATCTGCAGCCCATCAGAATGCCTGAGTACCTATCTGCAGCCCATCAGAGCACCCGAGTACCTGTCACCAACCCATCAGAGTACCCAAGTACCTGTCACTTGCCCTTCAGATTACCCGAGTACCTTTTACCAGTCCATCAGATTACCCGAGTACCTGTCTCTAGCCCATCAAAGTACTCGAGTACCTATCTGCAGCCCATCAGAATGCCCTGAGTACCTATCTGCAGCCCATCAGAGCAAACAAGGAGATGATTCATGTGTTAGAGGCCTGTGTTTAGAGTACCAATTAAGGGGGGGAAGGGGGACAGGGGGAGAGACCTCCACAAATTTGCTATAGTTCTTCTCGGTGCGTGTAAAGAAGGGAGTATATATCTGAAACCTATTGCGAATTTAGTAGATTATGATCACGATCATGCCTTCATGAAAAGGGATCAATAAGTCAAATATTTGTCTAATAAATGAAACCTGATGAGAGTTCGGGGCATATAAATTGGAGAAGGTTATTGGTCTAGAATGTATTGTGCCCTTGACAAAGAGAAATTGACCATCAGGATCTACCATTTGATCTTTGAGTAAAAAAAGGCAGGTTGTTATGCAGAAGAATTGCTACTCCTTTTGTTTTGTTGGTGTTGCTGGAGGCAGTGAAGATCAAAGGGTAATGTTTGTCAGTTAGTTTGGGAATCTTGAGTCCCTTGAAATGTGTCTCTTGCAAGAATGCAACCTGAGCCCGGTGTCTCTTCATTTCTCTAAGAATTAGGGATCTCTTCTCCTGGATGTTTAAGCCTCTAGCATTTATAGAGGTAATTTTCAGGGTTGTAGAATTGGGCATTGTTATTGAGAATGGAACCGCGAGAGGTCTGAGAAGGGGGGTTAGGAAAAAAAAAGGGGGGGATAGATTAGTCGATCGTAGGGGTAAAGGTTAACTTCTGGGGGGATGTATCTGAGGATCAAGTGGGAAACGGATCTTTATGTCCAGACCGCTGTTATGAGCCTCTGAGTGAACAGACCGGCACGTGCCGGGCTGAGGGTAGGGGGTTTGCGGTTTAGCGCACGGGGGGAACGGTAGGCACACAGGGGAGGGTCTAAAAGATGAAAATGGTACATCTTGTATGGGCAGATGGTCAAGTAGATGTGCTATAAGATAGTATGATAGCCAAAAACATTTAACCCTCGTATAATGCCTTCGTTTGTGCTAAGCCACTGCACAATCAAAACATAACTTAGAAAAAAACAATCAGTATATACATTCACCTTTAAATGCATATAAACATTAATAACGGGGAGGCGTGGCTTGACGTCGGCGAAGGAGGACACGGCTCAGCGGTGCTCTGGGAGACTGAGACGAGCAATCCACCGCCATCGTCCCTCCACAGCACCTGACACCCAGCAATGCTACCTCCATCGTGGCTGCCGGAGCTCCACAGAGGACTCGGGAATACCCCAAGGCTGCACGCCGAGGACAGACTGCAGCCATCTTTGCGGCCTTCCCCATCTCGCGGCCGCCGCCCGCCGACGATCGTTCCCGGATCCCGGCCAGCCGTACGGACGAAGGAGACCAGGACACCGGTAGGCAGGGGAAGGGGGACCGAACTGCATAATTGGGCTCTAATTGCCCCAGTGCAAGGCAGGTATAGCACTCCCAGCACCCGGCCTTTAGCCGCATAGGCTGTTCCGGAGGCCTAAGCCCTCAGATAGACAGAGGATATTGCCTGCTTACCCTACACCGCTGCCTACCACATAAATCTACACAAGGGAACCAGTATATGCTGTCTTTAACCCCCCTGCTGCCTTAGACTTTGATTACTCACTGCCTCTATAAGCATGCTAGCAGGCTAAATACAGAGCCAGTACCTTGGGGGTCCATCAGCTAAGCAGGACAGAGACTGATTCTAATCCCTTCACAAACATTATAGGCACGTCTTCCCGTTCCTCATCAGCAACCAGATCCCGCTCCCCCCTGTAATCTAAGCAGGAGCCTAAGTCAGAGCATACCCGCTATGTTCCAGATGTAGAGATCCAGTCCCCCCTTGCATCAGGGTTCCTCAGGAATGCCCCAACCCAGCCAGGGAGCCACCCCCCCTCACTACCGCCGAACAGTGACCAGATCATTTTATCCCCCCAACAACATCCAAGCCTAACTGATCTGCGTTCAGTTGCTACAGACATCAAAGACACTCTAACTGCTGCCATATCGGAGTTAAGAGGTGATATTCCAGCTATAGCAGGCAGGCTGGTCGAAGTAGAAAAAACAACAGCACAACAATCTTCCACCATCCGTCATACCGCACAAAAAGTAGATGCTCACACTTTGCAAATTAGAGATCTTCACCGCCACCTGGAGGATCTCGATAATCGGGGCAGATGACACAATCTGAGACTGAGCTGGGTGCCGGAATTAGTGGAACCTGATCAGTTGTATATGACAGTTTCAGAAATCTTCAACGGCCTGCTTGACAGACCTTCCTCCACACCCATACCTATGGAACAAATCCACAGGGCACTCCATCCAAGGAGTGGTGACACTGACCGGCCTAGAGACATAATTTGCCATATAATTGACTTTAGACTAAAAGAAGATATCCTTCACAAGGCCCGGAATAAGACGCAACTCCTCTTTCAAGGAAAAGAAATTCACCTTTTCCAGGACTTGTCTAAGATTACCTTACAACACTGCAGGGCCCTGCGCCCCATCCTTACGGTTCTTCAAGAACGATAAATCTCATACAGGTGGAAATTTCCATTTGCTTTGTCAGCCTCCCATCAAGGCCGTCATGCCCTTCTACGAGTTCCAGAAGACCTTCCCACGTTCTTTGAAACACTAGCCATCGCACCCATCAAAGTGCCAGAGTGGTTCGCTGACTTCCGGTCCCACAACAAGCATCGCAAGCCAACCCCGATGGAAGCTCAGGACCAAGGCTCACGGAGACAACGGTCACCATCCCTACAGAGAAACAACCACAGAGGGACAGGTCCACACTATGCCCCAAGCACCACTAAAGCTCCACACAACAGAAGAGCCCGAAGAGACTGATGTTATTTTGAACTCTCCTCATGAAGGCAGTTTTTTCTTTGTTATTGCTGTTCACATCACATCTGACCCCTCTGTGCCTACTCATACCCCATGAATGCCTTATTCATTGTTTTCCCTTTTTCTTTTTGTTGTTTTTTTGTTTTGTTTTTTGATTCGTTCTTTGCACTCCCTCACTTCCAGGCCCCTTTGCCTTGCTTTGTTATAATAGTTTGTCCGTTGATCGAGGCAAAGGAAGACCAAAGGCCCCCTTGTAGGCCTCTGTGTGCACGGATCTGAGGGGGTCTCGTCCTGGGGCCTAACGTCCTAGGGCCCCCTCCGGGCTCTCTCCACAGAGGCTGAGGCGCCACATACGTGTCCAGATTATACTTTACACTACTGGGGCGGCCGATTGCTCCCCCATACGCAAAACAGGGCACACCTCTTGGAGAGAGTGCGGGGGGATCTCGGGGGGGGGCTGACGCTCCATTTACTTGCTAAAGATGAGATCGCCCTGATACAGCACACTATAAGTTGTGGCACTGCCCTTTGGCTGCCTATTATATGTTATATTTGTCTGATGGAAGAGCATGGCTACCACCAAAGGGTATCTCTACAGGCTTGAAGCCCATCGCCCATGCCCCCACCTCCTAGAACAAATACCAAACTCCCTACCACCTACCCAGCGGGCTGTTTACTCCACCTTCCCACCCCATTTTACTTGTCTCACCCAATCTTCTGCTGCCTCTTTCTCAAGACCCTCCAAGGTTCCCATGCTTACCCTGATAGACAAAGAAAATAAACATAGTTAGATAAGGAAAGGAAAGGAACCTCCTCTTTTTTTTTTTTTTTTGGTTCCTTCTTTTCTGTTTCCCTTCTGGTTCAGTTCCTCGTTTACAGATTTTGTGATAGAGTTATTTTTTCCTCTCAGTACTACCGGTTTGACAAAATATAGCATTTCCTGTTTTCTGAACCATACCACCTTATTGATCTTCTTGCTCACATTACCGCCAACCTCTCACAGTGGGCCATACTTAGTTAGCACTCTATTTTAACATCATATAGACCCAGCGCACCACTGATCATAGCCGGATACTCCCACTCCGGGAGCTCCAAAGTCCTGATACCAGACCGGGGGTATACCCTACCCCGGGTCCCCGGCTTGTTGCATCAAATCCCTCGTACGGATGGATACTCTCAATCATTCACTTACACCCGCAGGACACATACACCTTCTCTACAAATAGGGCCTTGAGTACCATTTATAGTTCCTCTCGACTAAGCGATTGACAAGACAGGCAGACGCAAACATCCCCTCGCAAGTCATCCAATTGAAATTTAATCACACCATTTCAACTCAACCCATTCGAAGCCCGCTAAAGTCCTCACACTATGTCCACCATCAAAGTCCTCTCATTGAACACAAAAGGACTTAATATCCCTGAAACAAGATTGCAAGTTCTGACATACCTCCACAAACAGAAGGCCGACATCGTCCTCCTTCAAGAAACCCACTTTAAGTCGGACTCTGTCCTGAAATTACATAATCACAGGTACCCAACTGTCTACCATGCGCCCAATCCCCTTAGCAAATCCAAAGGAGTAGCCATACTCCTTTCCAAACATTGTCCCCTCCAAGTCGACCACACTAAAATTGACCCAGACGGGAGATATATTTTCGTTAAGGGAAAAATGGCCAATAAACAAGTAACCGTAGCCAATATCTACGCCCCTAATGCCTCTTTTTCCTTTTTCAGGAATATCAAGGACCAACTCCTAGACTTTTTAGAAGGTATGCTAATCATGGGAGGCAACTTTAATCTCCCTCTCTACCCTTCACTATATACTTCGAACAGTACGGCTTCAATCCGATATAGTGCCCTGCGTGCCATAAAGAGATGCCTTCTTGAACTCACATTACATGACTCCTGGTGCACTCTTTACCCCCACGCGAGGGACTATACCTTCTTCTCGGCCGCTCACAACAAATATTCCAGGATTGATGCCATTTATATCTCTCAGAGAGACCTACCCACATTGAGACAGGCATCGATTGAACCCATGCTTTTATCTGACCATCACCCGGTCACCATGACACTGGACATTCCCAACGCCCTGACGCGACCTATAATATGGAGACTGAACCCCTCCATTTTAACGGACCCAAAGACAATCCCACAAATACAAATACGCCTTCACCTATTCTTCGAGGAAAATGCCTCTCAAGACATCTACCCCATGTCCATATGGATGGCACACAAATGTATGATAAGAGGAGAACTTATGGCAATCGCAGAAGAACACAAAAGGGCTAGACAAGCCCATTTAAATGCTCTCATAGCGAGAATTTCTTCCCTCGAGCACTCACACAAAAGATCTTTGACAGATAGCACATTGCAGGAGGTAACCAAGGCTAGGTCTGAACTAACTACTGAACTAAACAAAAGAACTAAAAGAAATTTCATTTTATCCCAAAAAACGTTTTACGAATTCGGCAATAAAGCAGGGAGAATCTTGGCCAGAACTATAGCAGCGAAAAAAGCTAACAATACTATACATTACATAATCAACCCAAAGGGAGAAAAGCTAGTTTCGACCCCAGACATAGCACTACAGTTCGTCAACTACTACAAACAATTATATAATCTACAGGAGAAACCCACCCAACCGAACTCTCCACAGAGAATAGACCTTATTAGATCTTTCTTACACAAGTTCGGGCTTCCACCTCTCCCAACAGAGGAAGCTAGGGATCTTGACAAACCGCTTACGGCCAAGGAATTGCTACTCATGCTTAAACAAACTAAACCTGGTAAATCTCCAGGCCCAGATGGTCTGACAGGGAGCTATTACAAAGCCTTCATAGACGTTCTGAACTCCCACTTCTTAGCTGCCTTTAACTCCCTGGCTCAAGGAACCCCACCCCCCTGCAACCTCCTTTCGGCACACATATCAGTGATCCCAAAACCTGGAAAAGACCCCTCAATCATCCCCAACTATCGCCCGATCTCGCTCCTAAATGTGGACCTGAAATTATTTGCCAAGATACTTGCCAACAGACTTCTCCCTCTTCTGCCTTTTCGATAGCACTAGACCAGATAGGCTTCGTACCAGGCAGGGAAGCCAGGGATAATACCCTGAAAGCAATCAACATCCATCACTGGATCACCACTAAAAATTAAGTAACTGCTTCCTTTCTTTAGACGCGGAGAAGGCGTTCGACAGAGTGGCCTGGGACTGCATGGCAGAGACCTTACAAGCTTGGGGCATTAAATAGCATATGATGCTGTTCATTCTGGCACTCTACTCGAACCCCTCTGCCAGGGTCCGGGTCAATGGCAATCTGTCGGACGCCTTCTCCATCGCAAATGGAACCAGGCAGGGCTGCCCTCTTTCACCAATCATTTTTATTTTGATGCTTGAACCCCTTCTCCACAACATAAGAAATAATCCCAACATTAAAGGCATACCAATCAAAGAAAAGGAATTTAAAGTGGCCGCATATGCCGACGACATTTTACTATTCCTGACCGACCCCCACATCTCCCTACCTAACCTCCTCGAAACATTGACCAGCTTTGAAAGAGTGGCAAGGCTAAAGATTAACCTAGATAAGTCAAGGGCCTTGAATATCTCCTTGCCCTCTCCGACCTTTCATCAAAACTTAACTATCCATTTAAGTGGAACTCCGATGCCATCACGTACTTGGGAATTCAACTCCCACACAAGCTGTCCGAGCTATATGCTAAAAATTACATACCAATATTACGGTCCGTCCAGCAAGACCTAAAAAAGTGGTCCACACACTTACTCTCATGGTTCAGCAGAGCAGCCACTATTAAAATGAACATCCTTCCCAGGATATTATATATAATGCAAACGATCCCGATCACCCCACCTAAGGCTTTCTTTTTGTCTCTGCGAAAGGCATGCTCTGACTTCATTTGGGCCAATAAGGCCCCACGGATCAGCATGGATAAATTAACGCTCCCAAAGGCAAAAGATGGCATCGGCCTTCCCGACTTTTCAAAATACCATACAGCCTGCCAACTCACAAGAATAGTGGACTGGCACGTACATACACGTTCAAAAGCATGGGTTTCAATCGAGCAAGCGCTCTCTTCTTCCCCCCTGTGCTTACTCCCATGGTTACCTAATCCTCCCTCCTCTAGTGGATGTTCGCACCACCCCCTGATCCACCCCACACTCGCAACGCTAAAACTTTATAACATCTCCTCATCCCCCGGCCCTCTCACTTCCATCTCTTTCAATCCTGCCTTCCCCCCAGGTCTGAACACTCACCTACTACCAGAGATCAATTCCGATCACGACTTGCGAGCAGAGTTCTTCTTCTCGACCAACAAGTTTTTACCCTACGATAAGTTCCTAGAGGCGACGGCCAACAATACCTCCCATTTCTGGACTTATCGACAGCTACAACATTTCCTGAATGACCCTAGACATCTGCTCGCGGTCCTCGCCTCAGAGACACTTAATCTCCGAGCTGTACTCCATCTTGTATGCCGACATAGACATTAAAGACAATGCCCATATTAGGTCCTGGGAAAGAGAGCTTCATATGGATCTAACTGCCAAAGACTGGGAATCCATCTATACACATATTCACAAGGGCTAAGTCAATGTCTCTGCCCAAGAGAATGGGTTTAAAATCCTTTCAAAATGGTATAAAACACCCCAACTGTTACATAAAATTAATCCCGCTGTCTCCCCGATATGCTGGCGTTGCGCTAAAGACATTGGCTCCTTCCTACATACAAATATGGTGGTCCTGCCCTAAAATCATTCCCTTCTGGTCAGAAGTGCACCACTTGACGACTTTCATCACCTCTTATTCGATCGACTTTTCGCCCGCACAAATGCTCCTCCACAATGCCTCAATCCCACAAAAACTCTATGACAAATCCCTCACGCTCCACTTGCTTAATGCAGCCAAACTGACCATTCCCACTCTCTGGCTATCTCCCAATCCACCTTCCACACAGGACTGGTTTAAAAAAATCTTCAAAATTGAAGAAATGGAAGACCTAGTACATCAAGCCAATGACGCTCCTCATAAATTCCGAACAACTTGGGCCTATTGGCACCTTTTTAAAACTTCTGAGGAATACACTTCCCCTAAAACCCCCAACCAATCTGGCACCTAACCTTTCTTACCATGAGATGCCAGATACACCTAGATGTCCAGTTACTCCAAATATTCCTAGAGATTCCTCATGGACTGTCCAATGTACACTCTGACGACATAACACAGCTCCCCCACGTCATGGGGAGAATAGGGGGAATGTCTAGCTCGCCCCTCCTTCCAAAGTAAATACAAGAGGTATATACACATTGCTTTCTCAGATGGTGCCTGACGGAAGACACGCCGAACACTCACTGTAGGGAACTCACTGGATGCATGAGAACCAGGTTTTAGACTTCACCAATGTCTTCTCTGCCTTTCCTACATTGTTACTTGTTATATCTCCTTACATTACTTAAGCTCTTTGTAATCAAAATATTTTCAAGAGGAGCTTCAGGGCTGCCCCAGCGGGCCTTACCCCTGCACCCCAATCCGGCCGCAAGTTCCCATGTGGGGTGGTCAGATGGTCTGGAGGCGTGGGGGGGCCCTTCAGGGCAACACAATTATACGATTTCGGACGAAGCGGTTTGGTAATATCACCTGCAACCATTCCTCTGACACTCGTTGATACTCGAAGAGGCTCTTAGGTCCTTCTTGGAATTCATACTTTACACATGCACAGAGTCTGTTCTGTCCCCAAGAATAAAAATGTATGCCTGCTATGTCAACTTCTTCGTTATATTGTACAATTAACATTGTCATATTTTTCTGTTTCTGTACACTTCTGACTATTTCTAAATAAAATCGATTTGGAAAAAAACATTAATAACAATAGTTGTATTCCATTCCTTGCTAATCTAAGCTTTCTGTGTCTAGGTCTCCACCGCAGGCAGGCACCAGCACGGAAGGTAGAGGCACGGAGGGACACCAGTATCGCCTCCCTAGCCGTCCACCCCCCTGAGCCAGCCAGCGTCGGAGATCCCCACAGCGCTCCTACCTCCCAACCAGCCCCACGGCCATCAGAATACTAACTAGATCGCTAGATAAATCACAGTAAACCAAATAAGCCAGGGAATGGGATGATAGGGCCAGGTTTGTTAAGCTGAAAAGTTAAAAATAGTATGAAGTCGTGTATAGGCTTCCTAAGATTAACAGCAGCAGCGGGGGTGGTAGAGCCTGAGAGCGGTCCCTGCCTGGGGTGGTTGGAAAGGTACAAGTGTTAGCCCCAATCAGTGTCCACCTGATCCATGGGATGTGTCCTCTGGTCTCCCATAAAGAGAGGCGTTAGCTTCCATGGTTTAAAAGATATGAGCATTCACTCTAAGGTCAGTGTAGGTTCCCACTGGTAAAACGGGGTACTTTGCAGCAGTCAGTGGGCTTAAGCACTTCATGGCCATTCAGTGTGACCAAACCCCCGTATCTTTGCATTTTTTGCTATATATGTTTAGATGCTTTTAAAATAGCCTGACAGGAGTATGTATCACGTGTGCGCTGTAACTTATAGATTTTTTGTTTGTTGGTCGTTACGAGCAGCACGATGCGTTTGGTAGGGTGTTCCCCCCAAATATCTAGTTTTTTTGTATGCTTTATGCATGGGTCCTGACCAGACCTTTTTGGGTTTTTGAACCCCATCCTCCTTAATTAGCCCCAATCAGTGTCCACCTGATCCATGGGATGTGTCCTCTGGTCTCCCATAAAGATAGACGTTAGCTTCCATGGCTTAAGAGATATGAGCATTCACTCTAAGGTCAGTGTAGGTTCCCACTGGTAAAACAGGGTACTTTGCAGCAGTCAGTGGGCTTAAGCACTTCATGGCCATTCAGTGTTACCAAACCCCGTATCTTTGCATTTTTTGCTATATACGTTTAGATGCTTTTAAAATAGCCTAACAGGAGTATGTATCATGTGTGCGCTGTAACTTATAGATTTCTTGAGAATGGAAAAGGTCCGGGAGATTAGGTCCTTGCTGGGTACGAGGGGTGTCTGTAAATGGCAACTGTCGCCCAATTTTGCCCATCGTCGGTGTATAAGGCTGTCGGTGAAGGTTATTCTCCCCCGTGGTGCCGGAGCTCCTTGCCTAAGCGACCATCTCGTCCGCGCACCAAGCCACGCCCCCTTTATGTGTAATTTATGCTCCTAGAACGCCTGGCGGTCCTCCCTGCATGTTTGGCCTCTGTATGTGGCCAGGGTGTGATAAAGTCTCACACATGTGGTATCCCCATACTCAGGATGACTAGTAGAATATATTTTGGGGGTTCATTTTTGCTGTGTATATGCTATGTGTTAGAAATATCTTATAAATTGACCACTTTGTTTAAAAATAAAAGCGTTTTCATTTTCTTTCCACGTTTTTTGAAGACTTGTGAAAACAAATGAACCATTCAAAAGACTCATAATGCCTCAGAATATACGTTGGGGTGTTTGCTTTCCAAAACGGGGTCATTTTGTGGGCAATTCCATTGTCCTGGTGCTCCAGGGCCTTCAAAAGTGTAATAGGTGGTTAGGAAATTAGATGTGAAATTTCTGCTCCTAGAATGTCTGACGGTGCTCCCTGCTTGTTGGACCTCTCAATGTGGCCAGGCTGTGTAAAAGTCTTGCACATGTGTGGTTTCGCCATACTTGGAATGAGTAGCAGAATATATTTTGGGGGTAATTTTTGCTATGTACATGCTATGTGTTAGAAATATCTTATAAATTTACCAATTTGTGTAAAAATAAAAGCATTTTAATTTTTTTTCCACGTTTGTCGAAGACTTGTGGAAAAAAATTAACCATTCAAAAGACTCATAATGCCTCATAGATTATACGTTGGGGTGTTTGCTTTCCAAAATGGGATCATTTTGTGGGTAATTCCATTGTCCTGGTGCTCCAGGGCCTTAAAAATTGTAATAGGTCGTTAGGAAATTAGATGTGAAAATTCTGCTCCTTAGAATGCCTGACGGTGCCCCCTGCATGTTGGACCTCTCTATGTGGTGGCCAGGCTGTGAAAAAGTCTCACACATGTGGTATTGCCATACTCGGGGCAAGTAGCAGAATGTATTTCGGGGTGTAATTGGAAGTATGCATATGCTGTGTGTGAGAAATAACTTGTTGTTTTGACAATTTTGTGCAAAAAAAAAAAATAATAATTTCTTAATTTTCCCAAGAATTGTGGGAAAAAAGTACAACTTCAAAAAACTCGCCATGCCTCTTACTCTTACTAAACACCTTGGAATGTCTACTTTTCAAAAGGGGGTATTTGGGGGGTATTTGTACTTTCCTGACATTTCAGGGCCTCAAGAAATGAGATAGGCCATCACTACATCAGGTGTGATCAATTTTCAATGATTGACACCATAGCTTGTAGACTCGATAACTTTCACACAGACCAAATAATATACACTTATTTGGGTTATTTCTATCAAAGATAGGTAACAGTATAGGTTTTGGCCCACATTTATGAACTAAAATTACTTATTTGCAAAATGTTATCACAGAAACTAAAAAAAAGTGTTTTTTTTTCAAAATGTTCGCACTTTTTTCACTTATGTCGCAAAAAATAAAAAACCCAGAGGTTATTAAACACCACCAAAAGAAAGCTTGATTTGTGTGAAAAAAATGATAAAAATTTTGTTTGGGTACAGCGTAGCAGTAGAGAGTTATGTTTTTGTTTAGTTGATTTGTATCTGAATTCCTTTACTTTAATTTTGTTTAGTTTAATTTAGTTTTGTTTATTATTTTCTAACAAATTCCACATTTTCAGAACTATTCGAAAATTGGTCTGGGCAGGAAGGGGGTATAAACGTCCTGTATCGAAGTGGTTAAAAGTCAGCAGCTACAAAAAGTGTAGCTGCTGACTTTTAATAAACAGACACTTACCTGTCTCCTGGTCCAGCAATGCGCCCAAGCCTTCCATCCCTCCCCCCTGTGGCACCATCATTGCTACTGTGGTCACCCAGCCGTGACAGCTAGTGGCTTCATTCTTCTGGGACACAAGACAGGTCCTAGAAGATTGGTCCCGATGTCTTCTAGGACCTGTCCTGTGTTCCAGAAGAATTTGGGAGAGAGGGGGAAGGAGACCTTCCACTTCTGATCACCTAAGGTGACCAGAACAGAAGTGCCTGTGAAAAATTGGGTATCAAGACCCCCTCCTCCTCCCCAAAAGCTCAGTTTCACGATCAGGAGCTCGGGAGGAGGTCTTAAAGCAGAAGTTCAACTTTTGAGTGAAACTCTGCTTTAAAGTGTTTGTTATCCCAACATTGTATATTCCTGACATGTGTGTGCTGTACCTTGTATTTGTATGAGAAAGTATCCTGCTCTCTTTGTATTGCTTCCTTTGTGTGAAATCCCTGGTATTCCCACCAGTCCCTCTGTTTTCCTATTAAAAATTGACCACATTAAGCAGGAGAACTCACTGTGGTCAGTTCCCTAGTTATGCTGGAAACTCAACCTGCTCTCCTCCAATGATTAGGCTTGCCCTGGCACATCCCCGCTGCACAGCCATTCACTGGGAAGCTCAGTGTGCTGCTGCTTCTTCTCCCCCAAACTCTTGCGCAGCTGAGAACAGAGGGAATGTTTCACGTATAAAAAAGTTGAAAAAAGGTATTTATAATGTTTTTATATTTATACAAAAATGTTTTACCTTTCATTGCTATTTTAAACTGAAATGGGTTGTTTTACAAGTTGATAGTTTACAACCACTTTAAGCTGGCTATACGATAGATTTATATTCAAACATCTGTGCGAAAAATCTTGTCAGTACTTTCAACACTGTCATCAGAAACTTGACAAATGTCACTCAAAAGTACTTCAAAATTTAGTTTGCTTCAAAATATGTCCGTTCCGGCTTCTTTTTTTTATCATTACGGTCAAAAACAAACATTGGTTTGACCCCAATAACTATTAGAACATTACATGAAATGTTTTTTGAATGAAAACATAGTTAGGGCTCAGTATGGATAATGCAGAGGCAGCTTCTCCAAGGAGAGGTCACCATAAGGAGACCTTTCACAGAAGGACACTAGGGGGTTTGTTCAAAAATATTAATTAAGACACTGAAGTGCCACACTAAATAGTGTGTATGTAGGCAGGTTGCCTTCTGTAAATTAGTTAGGTTTGGCTGCCCTAGCCTGTCTTTACCACCCCCAAATTCATATGCTTTTTTGGGGTCCAGCTTCTCATCCTGTGTGATCAGAAAAAGGGAGGGGTGGTTGCAGAGTCTCTAGAGAGGCATCAGTGAATGTCCAGGAAGAATTGCATCATACTCACACTACCGTTATGTGGAAGGACCACTGGGACTTGCAATCCATTCCAAGAAACACCAACACTTGTTGGGACACCATTGTTATGGCCTACTGCCATTGTGGACTTACCATTTATGGACTGTTCCTATGCAGGTATTCTGCGGCAATCACAGTTAGTTTGTTAGTTAGGAAAAAGACTCTGTCTGTTAAACTACTTTGTTAAGTTTTGTGTGTAAAGTTTTTTAGTTTTTTGGTTTTTTTTAACAATTAATTTTTATTGAAAAAATTTTTCATGTGAATAACAGTATCCCAATTTTTTTTGTGTTTACAGAGGCAGTAAAATGGTTTGACAGTAGGATACAAGGGTACATACGTAGAGTATATGTTTAAGACATTGCTTATGATTTACTGAGTAGTTTAGACATTGTCAAGATAACATCAACCTCAACGTCAACAACATTTACATATCATCAACACTTACATAGCATCAGTTTTAAGCTTCCCAGTCATACCGTCTTACATGTTATGCTTGTTCTTATTTTGGAGCGGTTGGTGACCTATTATTGGAGGAGATAATTCCGTATGTTGCCCCTTCTTCCGCACCACCCCTTATTGGGTATACACTGTGGTAGGAATAGAGGAGCAACTTTGTCTATACTCCTACAAGGTCACACATTGGGTATTTACATATTGGATTAAACCACATGGTACATCAGAGTCATCATTGTCAGTTTTTACTTAAGCATATGGCCATATCTTCCATGAATCTAGAAATCTGTTCAATGATAGGGTGCTAGACGCAATGGCTTTTTCTAGTGCCTTGTGGGTATTAACCATTAGTATCACTTCTGAAGTGTTTGGAACTTGGGGTGTTTTCCATTGCTGGAGAATTAACGATCTTGCAGCTATTAAGATATGTGTAATAACTGGCCAGTGAGATTTGGGGTATACATTAATACCTATTCCTAGGATAGCTGGTTCTGGTTTTGGTTTGTTTAGTAGGCCTGCACATGTTGCGATGGTTTTGAAGATTTGGTTCCAAAAGCTCTTTACCATTGGGCATTCCCATATAATGTGCATTAGATTTCCTACTTGCCCACAGTTCCTCCAGCATAGTGGAGAACTTGTGGGGTAGAATCTTGCTATTCTAAAGGGTGTGTAATACCACCTATTTAGTAATTTCAGAAATGTTTCCCAGTGCGATTCGCAGTGAGAAGAGTGTCGTAAGGAGAATATGGCTTTACTCCATTGATCAGGGGTGAATGTTTTTCCTAGGTCTTTTTCCCAGCTTTGCATGGAGGTTGATTTTTGGAATGTATCTCTCCCTTGGAGCGTGTTATATATTATGGATATGTCCTTGGATTTTTTTGTTGGAGAATGATAATGGTTCCATATCTTGGAATTAGTTAGAAGTTTCCCAATTGGATGTTTGGATAGAAACGTATGGATTCTGTTGAGGGTGAACATCTCTATTTGTGAGAGGTCGAGTTGTCTAGTTACGGAATTTACACTTATTAAAGAGTTGTTTCTATAGAGTTGGGATATTGTTCTGATACCTTTAGACTCTAGGGAAGTCATGGATAGCATTGGGATTAGTGGTTTTAGAATTGATATGGGAATGTTGATTCCCTGATTCAAGTTGTAGGAATCATGTTGGATGTTCATGATTCTCCATGCCGCAAGGGTTGATTTTACCCTGATTGGGAGGTTGTCTAGCTTCCACGGAAGCCATGTGTCCACAATAAGCATCCAGTATAAGTCTTTCGTAGGACAAATGGTCTGCTCAATGTCTCTCCATAGTGGGGTTTCTCTGTTATTCGTCCAATGTTTTATAGCGGCCAACTGTGATGCCCAGTAGTAGTTCATCACATTCGGCATGCCTGCTCCTCCTAAGGATTTATGTCGGTGAAGGGTGTGTTTTGCGCATCTTGGTTTTTTGTTTGCCCATAGCAATTTAGTAAAAGTGGACTCTGCTTTTGATAAGAGTTTCCTAGGGATTAAGATAGGGAGGTTTCTAAATAGGTAGAGTAATTGAGGGAGGATGCTCATTTTTAAAGCTGCTAGCCTACCTCCCCAGGATAATTGAACTTTGGAGATTCTGTCTAATTCCTTCGATATTTTGGACAGTAATGGGGGTACGTTAAAGGCACTTAGTTGAGAAGTCTTGGGGGTTAGAGTTATACCTAAGTACTTAATCCCATCTGAGCTCCAGGGAAATGGAAGGGTGGTTTGAATTTGTTGCTTGATCTTTGGGGGTATTCCTAATTCTAGAATGGTGGATTTTAAAGTATTTACCTTATAGTATGAAATGGCACTGAATTGTTGTAAGACTTGATGTGCAATTGTCAGAGATTGTAGGGGATTCATAAGCATTAAAATTATATCATCTGCAAATAGATGTATCTTATGGTGTTGGCTTTGGATTTGAAAACCTGAAATAGAGGGATGGGAGCGGATGGCTTCTGCCAAAGGTTTATTGACCAAATTGAAAATGGCCAGGGAAAGTGGGCAGCCTTGCCTGGTCCCATTGGAGATATGGAATGTTTTGGAAAGGGTCCCTGATGTGTAAACTTGCGCCGATGGGTGCGAATACAGAGAGAGGATGGCTGATTTGATAGGACCATTAAAGCCGAATTTGGCAAGTACTTCTGACATGTATGCCCAGTGTACCCTGTCGAACGCCTTCTCTGCATCCAAAGCTAGGAGCAGAGAAGGCGTTCGGGTATGTTCAGCTTGATGAATTATATTTATTACCCTCCTGGTGGCGTCCGATGTTTGGCGACCTGTAACAAAACCCTTTGGTCTCTTTTGATAATTGAAGGTAGTACCCTCATTACTCTTTTGGCCAGTAGCTTAGCAATAATTTTAACATCGCAATTAAGCAATGAAATGGGTCGAAAGTTAGGTGCCGAAGTTGGATCTTTGCCTGGTTTAGGAAGAGTAACAACGTAGGCCCTCAGCATCTCCGTCTGGACCAGGGGACTTCCCATTGGGGAGAGAATTTATGATTTTAGTCATTTCAGAAGGGGTAATAGGTGCATTCAGTGCTTGTAACTAGAGTTGAGCGAACCCGGACTGTAAAGTTCGGGTCGGTACCGAACTTTGGGGTGTCCGGGACCCGGACCCGGACCCGGACTTTTCAAAAAAAGTCCGGGTCCGGGGTTCTGGAAATCTTAATGAAAAATCTTAAAAATGCTGTAAAAAAAACCCAGGAAGGTCCTAGAGGTCTGCAAAAGGAAGGAAAATGTGGGTAAGGGTGGGACAAGTGCCCTACAAAGAAATGGGGACAGGGAAATAAGTTTAAATATTTTTAAAAAAATAAAAACATAAAAAATGCAAAAATGGAGATCATCTTCAAAATTGGTCTGAAAAGTATTAATTAACATTAGAGGCCATAGAACTGTTCTAAAATCATCTTCAAACTGTGTCAAAAAAGTATAAATAAGCCCGGAGTACCCATATCACTGTTCTGCAAAATGTGTGTATCACTTTAAATGAAACCGGGAATAAGTGAACATCTGTTATGCAAACTTATTTAAAGTCTGTGTGTCACTTTAAATGAAACCGGGAATCAGTGCACATCTTTTATTTACACTTCTTTTTAAAGTCTGTGTCACTTTAAATGTAACCGTCAATCATTGCACATCTGCTATTCACACACATGTGTTCTGCACCAGAACAGATGTTATTCACAGATTAGATCTGTTCTGCACACATCTGAAAATAGTTTAGAACACTTTACCTAAAACCG
>BLSH010466444.1:56652-74239 GCA_018402905.1 Glandirana rugosa
TAGTGGTCCGGGTGGAATCACCGAAGGTCCCTTTTGCACGCCCCGACCTCTCGCTTCATGTCAAGCGTCCTTGACGACTTCCGGGATTTGAAGGACGCCAGGGGGTGTTTGGTGACTGAACCACTACTCTCCCACTTGCATGAGCTCCAGTGGACTTCTGCTTACCATCTGAAGATTGTCCAGCCCTCGTGCCCCCCTGTGCTCCAGAGCTCCCTGTCCACACTATTAGGGGTTCTCGAACCAGGGCCGCAAGAGAGATTGCCCCGCATAAGTCAGACTCTACCACCAGGTACGTGACAGAACCAGACAGCCATGTCAGAGTCTGTGCCGGGGCCCTCTCCTATGGAGGAACTATGTGTGGACCTCGCTGGATTAACCCAAGCAGTGAAAACCCTGCAGGAGGGATATGCACGCTTCGAAAATCAAGTTCAGGACTTTGCCGCTCCTAACCCTGCCAGCAGGGGCCATACACCTCCACGCACCATAGTGATTTTGCCCACGGAGCCTAAGGTGCCTATGCCTGAGTGGTTTGTGGGGGACCGCAGGAAGTTTAGGGCCTTCAGCAGTTCCTGCGAACTGTACTTCGCTCTCCAGCCCCGCACGTTTTCCCTGGAAGCCACTAAGGTGGGCCTGGTGATCTCGCTTCTTCAGGATGACGCGCAGGCCTGGGCTCTTTGCCTACTGGAGAAAAAGGCTTCCGAGACCATCACCTTGGACTGTTTCTTTCATGCAATGGCCCAGCTATATGAGGACCCACATCAGGCAGTCACCGCAGAAGCTGCACTCCATGCCCTCCAGCAAGGCCACCGTCCTGCCGAGGACTATGTATCAGAGTTTAGAGACTTCCTGCTGGGACTCTCCGAGCTGCTTAAGGATGAGCTGGTGCTCTTTGGGGTACCCCATACCCTCGAAGCGTTAATTATGCTGGCCATCTAAATTGACCGTCGCCTGCGGGAGTGCATAGCAGAGAGGGCAACTGGACTTTAGCGCCCTATTTGGATGCCTTCACAAGTGCCTACCCATCCAGGTCCAAACCCAATGGCACCCTCCTCTCCACTAGATCGTCCTGTGTCTATGCAGACTGGGGCCCTCTGCCCATCCCTGTCCTCAGAGGAACGCAGGAGGCGAATGAACCACAACTTGTGCCTTTACTGTGGCAGCTAAGGGCACGTAGTAAGGAGTTTCCCCACCAAAGCGGGTAATGGTCCAACGCCAGTCCCAGGAGAGGCGCTTTTCCTGCCAAGGTCCCAGCCTCACCTGATCCTCCTCATCTTCCTGCAGCTCCCCAACAAGAACATCCAAGTTCCAGCCATCCTGGACTCGGGAGCATGCAGCTGTTTTATTGACCTGTCTTTCGCTGCCCAGCACTGGATTCCACTCAGGCCCAAGGACTATCCGAGGTCTATCCATTTGGCCGATGGGTAAATCATCAAGTTGGGCACAATAACCCAAGAGACTTACCCCTTACCAGCTCGGATGGCTGAAGGCCACTCAGAGTTCCTGGTATTGGATTCATCTTCTCCCCGTTATTTCCAGTGATTCTTGGCCTCCCATGGTTCCGCACCCACAGTCCTCTCATTGACTGGAACTTGGAGGAAGTTCAGTTCCGGTCCCCGACCCAGAAAGCATCACAGGCAGTACTCTCTATCAACCCTGATCCGGACCAGGAGACCTGCCTTGCTATTCCCAAAGCGTACCAAGACTTTTTGGACGTTTTTAGCAAGAAGGGGGCAGATTCACTACCACCGCACAGACCATATGACTGCCCAATAGACCTGCTACCTTTGGCAGGATTTTCCCCCTCTCAGAAGTGGAGCTAGTAGCCCTCAAAGCTTACCTGGAGGAGAACCTGCAGAAGGGGTTCATTCGGCCTTCCACATCTCCTGCAGGAGCCGGGATCTGCTTTGTGAGAAGGATCACTCCCTCCAGCCATGCATCGACTATCGGGATCTCAATAAGATCACGGTAAAGAACCGATATCCATTACCCCTGGTTCCTGAACTTTTCCAACGCCTCAGCTCCGCAGCCATATTCACCAAGTTGGATCTTCGGGGAGTGTACAACTTGATCCACATACGGGAGGGGGATGAATGGAAAATGGCATTCCGGACCCGATTTGGCCATTTCGAGTATCTGGCCCTGCCCTTCGGGCTTTGCAATGCTCTGGCCACGTTTCAGCACCTGGTCAATGATATCTTCAGGGACTTTCTTGACCATTTTGTGTTGGCATATCTGGACGATATCCTCATCTTCTCCCTCTCCCTGGAGGAACATCGTAAACATGTCAGGTGTGTACTTAGCCGCCTATGGCAGCATGGCCTGTACGCCAAGGCTGAAAAGTGTGCCTTCGAGCACACAGAGATCGCCTTATTGGGGTTCCACATCTCCACTACTGGCATATCCATGGACCCCCAGAAAGTTGCAGCTATTGTGGACTGGCCACCACCAGCGGGCAAAAAGGAGGTACATCGCTTCGTTGGCTTTGCCAATTTTTATAGAAAACGTATCCGAGGATTTTCTGCTGTCATTTCCCCGATAACACAATTAACTAAGCAGAATACCCATTTCGTCTGGACCCTGGAAGTGCAAGATGCCTTCCACACTTTGAAAAGACTGTTCACCTTGGCACCAGTTCTCAAACACCCCGACTCTACGCGGCCCTACATCTTGGAGGTAGATGCCTCAGAGACTGCAGTCAGGGCAGTCTTGTGCCAAAGACAGGGACTTAAGGCTTCTCTGCACCCCATCGCTTTCTTTTCACGGAAGCTTTCTCCACCCGAGAGAAACTATGATGTGGGTGACAGGGAGCTTCTGGCAATTAAATCTGCCATGGAGGAATGGCGGTATCTCTTGGAAGGAGCAGCTCATCCAGTCTTGGTCTTCACAGACCACAAGCACCTGGAATACCTAAGAACGGCCAAGAGACTTAAGCCCCGCCAAGCACGCTGGGCCCTGTTCTTCTCACGGTTTCAGCTACATATTACGTACCGGCCTGGATCCAAGAATGTTAAGCCGGATGCGCTGTCAAGCATGTTTCACGAAACCAGAGAGGTACCCCCTCCTGACACCATCATGCCAGCTCACCACTTTCTGTTAATCCAGGAAGACCTTCTCACCCAAATCAGGCAAACGTTGGCCAGCTCCACCATACCCGCAGATTCCGGACTTTGCCTCAAGGACGGGTTATGGTGGTTTGGTACACAAGTTTTTGTGCCCAAAGAACTATGCCTGTCTGCCCTGGAACTCTGCCATGATCATCAGTTAGCTGGGCACTTTGGCTACCGAAAGACAGCTGAACTGCTTTCCCACACCTTCTGGTGGCCACATTTGAAGGAGGACTGTAATAATTATGCAAGTGCCTGCCCTGTCTGCACCAAAAACAAGACAGAGAGAGCAAAGGCTCGGGGTCAACTGAACCCATTACCTATTCCTGAGTGCCCGTGGGCGCAGATCTCAATAGACTTCATTGTAGAATTGCCCCCATCTGTAGGCTACACAACAATTTTCGTAGTGGTTGACCGCCTCATGAAGATGGCACACTTCATCCCGATGAGGGGCACTCCCTTGGCCACTGAAACGGCCAAAGTATTCATCCGGGAAGTTGTCCACCTTCACGGCATCCTGAAAGGCATTGTGTCAAATAGAGGGGTGCAGTTCACATCCCGAGTCTGGAGGTCCTTGTGCTCTATCCTGGGGATCAAATTGGTCTTCTCTTCAGCCTACCACCCGCAGTCCAATGGCCAAACAGAACGGACCAACCAGACCCTGAAGCAATACCTCCGCTGATACTCCTCCTACTCTCAAGGTGACTGGGTCTCCTTGTTACCACTAGCCGAGTTTGCCTACAACAACTCCGTCCATTCCGCCACCAAGCAGTCTCTGGGCGAATCTGGGCTACCATCCCACATTTCTGCCTGTCCTCCTTCCGGAAAGTACAATCCCGGCCACACCGGAGATCACTAAGTTCCTGGAAAGGAACAATAAGATGCTGCAGGAGACCCTTACCCTTACTCAGGAATGCAACAAGGAGACTTTTGATAGAAAAAGACGAGGAGAGCTTGATCTCCAGCCCGGCAATCGGGTCTGGTCGGCAACCACCAACCTGAGACTATCTTGTCCATCTAAAAAACTGGGACTGAAGTTCATAGGGCCTTTTCCAATAAGGAAGAGAATCAATAAAGTAGCCTATGAGCTCGACCTGCCACCGGCACTTAATATTCACAAGGTGTTTCACGTGCACCACTCAAGCCAGTGGCCAGGGACCTTTTTCAAGGATGAAAGATGGCCCCACCGGAACCGGTGGTGATAGATGGAGAGGAGGAGTTTTAGGTGGAAGCCATCCTCGATTTTAGGAGAAGAACAGGAGGCTTACAGTTCCTTATAAAATGGAGAGGATATGGTCCTGAGGAAAATTTGTGGGAGCCGGAGAGCAACTTACAAGCCCAGGAACTTATCAAGACTTTTTGGAGAAACAACCCAGCCAAGAGAACCCAGGAAAAGACAGCTATTATGGGTGTTTCCACGGTGGTGCACGCTCCCGTGCACGAGCACGCGCTGGAAACGGCGCAAAACGGCCCTATTTGAAGCAGCAAGACCCAGCAGCCGGTGCTGTCCATTCTACAGTGTTCCTTGCACCTGTGACCCTCCAGTGACTACTGTAACCTGGGGGTAGCTTCGTAATGACCGCCAGCCAGTTTATTGAAGCAAACAGTCCATTTATTTTAAGCAACCAAAAACAAATGACAGCTTTCTTCAGCCAAAGTAAATACATAGTCCAGCAATCTGGCACTGATAACTAAAAACAGCAGGTTCACCACTAGTCTCCGGTCCCACAGCTCGGTTAGGCTCCTCCAGAGTCAGGGTGTCATGCCGGCCAGACAGAAGGGTTAAGCAGCCTGTGTCTCAGTTGGTACAGAGAGCTCACGCTTGCTGTCCAGCTTGTTAGCTCTCTCTCTCACTTCCTTGACACCGGTGCACTGAGTCTCTGCTGCCTTTCAGACCTCCCTCCCCCGGGTCTTAACCCCATAGGTACCGGAGTCCTAGCGAACTGGGTTTGAGACTCTGCAATCGTCCTTCTTAAAGGGACCATGGCTCCAATATTGGGTGGAATATACCTGCCTTCTAGGACACATCCCCGGTGTCCTGTACACTACTTTTGAGTGACATACTCTTTCCATGACCCCGGCTACCCCTCTGGACTTGTTGATATCTGCCTGCATCTGACCCCGGCCTGTTTACGACTACCCGCTTGTCTGCTCCCTTTGTACTTCCGCTGCCAGCATGTTGCCAACCCTGCCTGTACCTGATCATCTGTTTGCCTGATCCCGCTGTACCGCACCTCCTGCCAGTTGCCGACCCGGACTGAACCACTACTCTCCTGCTTGCACGAGCTCCAGTGGATTTCTGCTTACCATCTGAAGATTGTCCAACCCTCGTGCCCCCCCTGTGCTCCAGAGCTCCCTGTCCACACTATCAGGTGTTCTCGAACCAGGGCTGCAAGAGAGGTTGCCCCCGCATAAGCCAGACTCTACCAACAGGTATGTGAGAGTCATGGTCTGGGGCTTCATGAGTGCTGGCTGCACTGGGGGGCTACAGTTCATTGAGGGAATCATGAATGCCAACATGTACTGTGACATACTGAAGCAGAGCATGATTCCCTCCCTTCAGAGACTGGACCGCAGGGCAATATTCCAACATGATAACGACCCAAAACACACCTCCAAGATGACCACTGCTTTGCTAAAGAAGCTGAGGGTAAATGTGATGGACTGGCCAAATATGTCTCCAGATCAAAACCCTATTGAGCATCTGTGGGGCATTCTCAAACAAAAGGCGGATGAGCGCAAGGTCTCTAACATCCACCAGCTCCATTATGTCGCCATGGAGGAGTGAAAGAGGCAACCTGTGAAGCTCTGGTGAACTCCATGACTGAGAGGGTTAAGGCAGTGCTGGAAAATAATGGTGGCCACACAAAATATTGGCACTTTGGACCCAATTTGGACATTTTCACTTAGGGGTGTACTCACTTTTGTTGCCAGCAGTTTAGACATTAATGGCTGTGTATTGAGTTATTTTGAGGGGACAGAAAATTTACACTGTTATACAAGCTGTACACTCACTACTTTACATTGTAGCAAAGTGTAATTTTTTTCAGTGTTGTCACATGAAAAGATAGAATAAAATATTTACAAAAATGTGAGGGGTGTACTCACTTTTGTGAGATACTGTATGAAATAAAATGAAGCAAATTAGATACATTCTAATCTCCAAATAACCAAAAATCTGTCAGAATTTGTATTCAGACAAAACAAATTGCACGTGTCTAGAAGCAGGCATGATGTAATTAATTGATATGATCTTGGAGGCCAGCCTGCCCACAAAAATGGCAACTCGTGACGCTAATCCAGGGCAATGCAAGGCCATGAAACTGATATTAGAACACCGGCACAATGCTAATTACCAGCACAGGGCAGCTGCTCTCTCTCAGTGCAAACACATTGACTAAAGCTGGATACACACTATACAACTTTTGTTGTTTTATTTCCTTTAAATTTACCATCAACTATGTAGTAGACATGTGCGGTTAGTTTTGTTCCGAATTAATATTTGGACAAATTTTATTTTTTTTTTTTTTTTTTTTTACTTTGAATAGATTTTTATTGAAAATAGGTAGTACAAAGGCAAAACAGTTCCAAAGCAAACAGTTTAGTATAGAAGCATCCATCCCAGTATTATGCTGTCGGTCCTATAAAAACTAGAACAGTCAAAGCCCTCTAACCCAGCAATCCCTCCCCAAACCAGTGACCTGCAGGGGAGGGCTAGGGGTTCCCCCATCATGAACTCCCTGTGCGGCACCCCAAGTGGGAACATGCTGTGCTGCAGCCCGAAAAGTACACCCCTCCCAGCTCCCTCAAACCTGACAGACGGCCAGGGTAGTAGCAACTACATTTGAAAAGCCAGACTAAAGAGGGAACCAAACTCTCAGGGAAGAGAGGTGACCTTCCTCTATGGGAGGTTAGGAAAGGAGCCAGGGATGTGATCACAGCCCAGTGAGGAAGAAACCTTGGTTTGGAGAATGATAGGACTCAAAATATCCAGGCCCCCTGAGTGGAAGAAAAAAAAAGGGGGGAGAAATTTACCAAATGACCGACAATGGGGAGTAATCAACAAGGAAGCCGTAACAGGTATCCAAAAGGCAAAAAGCTACTGCAACCCAAAAGATAGCACAGCCATCTAAGTGAAAATAGTAGAGATGTAAAGAAAAGAAAGAGAAAAAAGCAGAAAGAAGACGAGAGAGGAGAAGAAAGAGAGGAGGGTGAGGAAAACAGGATAAGTAATGGTGTCAGAACAATAGCGTACCCAAAGCACGACCAGGAGTTCCAGACAAAAGGAAGCTAGATTATGTCCGAGCTAAGTAAGTGAGCCAAGGTTCCCAAACTGCTTCATGTCTCTCTACTGTATCTAAGTAAATACTTGCCATCTTTTCTTGTGTCATGATCCAGGATATTTTTTTCTTGGCCTGGTAAAAAGAGACAGAGGGCTGTTTCTAAGCTCTAGCTATTGTAATTTTGGTGCCCGACAATATAAAAATTATGAGATGTTTGGTTATTTTTGGGATGTCAGGGCCCATCACATTTAGCAACGCCAGCTGTGGAGAGTTTGGAATTGGGAGGCCTGTTACCTTCCTGATCATTTGGAATATTTTGTTCCAAAAGCCTCTGATCTTAGGGCACTCCCACCAAGTGTGGGTCATGGAACCAATTAAACCACATTGTCTAAAGCACAGAGGGGAAGAGTTCGGGAAGAGCCTGGTAAGCCTGAGGGGAACCAGGTACCATTGTGTGAGAACCTTTAGATTTGCCTCAACGATGGTTATATTACAAAGACCCTTCGAGGAGGCCGCAAAGGCCCTGTACCAGGCTTCCCGATCCCAATCAAATCCCAGCTCCTCCTCCCAATCCCTCATATATCTAGTTTCGACAGAAGATGAGGCCAGGGTGCGATATATCACTGATATGCCCCCCCCTCTGTTCCCCGGGCTGACCACACCACAGTTCATAGGCAGTTAACGAAAGGGGGTGGGTTTGTCCCTGCAAAGGGATTTGATAAAGTGGATTATTTGTTGAAGCCTAAATTTCTCAGTTGCAGGCACGTCTAGTTTGCTTGTGCAATGTGCCATAGAGGGGACCAATGGAATTTACAAAGTGACCAATTCTATAGAGGCCTTTATCCAGCCACCAGCGAAAGGCCAAAATATTTATCCCAGGGGTAAAAAGTGGGTTGCAGAATATGTGCGATAATGGTCGCCAGAAAGAAGTTAAAGAAGATTTGGATTTGATGCTGTCCCACAGGGCGAAGGAATGAGACAGTGTAGGGGCCAAAATTGGAGGTATCTCCTTAGGGGGGTGCCACAGCAGAAAGTCAATGGTGTGGTTGGGGACAGCTTGTCTCTCCAGCTTGAACCAGTCGGGATGTGGGTTCTTAAAATAAACAGTCGATAGTTGGGCAAGTTGGGCTGCCTGGTAATACCATAATAGGTTCGGGAGATTAAGCCCTCCTTGGTCTTTGGACCAAAACATGGTTTCTCTATTTACTCTGTGGCCCCTTTTACCCCAGATAAAGCGGATTATCTTATCTTGAAACTGCTTGAGGGGGTCTCTGGGGATCGAAACGGGCAAGGACCGGAAAGGGTAAAGGATTTTAGGGAGAAGGTTCATTTTGATGGAATTGATTCTTCCTAACCAGGAAATCCCCAACTTCTCCCATCCGTTCATCTCTGTGGACAATCTATTAAACATAGGTGGATAATTAGCTGCATAGAGGTCTGCTATAGAGGACATTAAGTGCATGCCTAGATAGGGGATTGAGGTATTACCCAGCTGAAGCGAAAATTATTTTTGAGAGAGGTGACTAAGTGTCCTGGTAAGTTAACATTAATGGGCCACTGATTTAGAGTAAATCACGCGCAGCCCCGATACTTTGCCAAAGTTATCCAAAGTCCTACAAATGACTGGTAGGGAGGTGTGGGGGTCCGATATGAATAGCAAGACGTCATCTGCATATAAGGCACATTTGCGTGTCTGGTTTCCGCACCTGACCCCATGAAAGTCCGGGTTAGCTCTGAGAGAAATTGCTAGGACTTCAATGACCAGGGCAAAGATCAGAGGCGACAAAGGACAGCCCTGCCTCGTGCCTGACCCAATGGGAAAGGAGGAAGAGTGGAAGCCCTGTAACTTGATTTTAGCTACGGGTGAGGAGTATAGAGCGCCCAATATGTTAAGGAAGAACTGTCCAAATCCCCTGTGCTGGAGGACCGAAAATAGGAATGGCCATGAGACCGAATCGAAGGCCTTTGACATGTCCAGCAATACTACGAGTCCCTCCGGACGGGGGCCATTGTCCCAACCGGACTGCAAAAGCGAGATGATGTCTATTGCCCTTCTGATTTGGTCCAGAGCCTGCCCCCCCGGGATGAAGCCCACTTGATCTTTGTGGACGTATAGTACTATAAAGCTGTAGAGGCGGTTTGCTAAAATTTTTGTCAGAATTTTCAAATCATTATTGATCAGTGAAATAGACCTATAGTTCTCAACAGCGCTGGGGTCTTTATAAGGTTTAGGCAGAACAGTAATGAAGGCGGAATTTAGGTCAGCATTTAATGGGTGACCGGCACGGAGATAATTAAAAAAACGAGCCATATAAGGGGCTAGCGTGTCAGCAAAATGTTTGTAATAGGGGACCGCAAAGCTGTCAGGCCTGGGGCAGAGCTGGATTTTAGGGACTTAATAACCTGCAATATCTCCTCAGTGGAAATAGGAGCCTCTGATTCGTCCCTATGGTGATTTTTGAGAGTGGGAAAGGGTAAGGAGTTGAGGTACTCCTGAGCCCTGTCAGCTTGGGAGGGCCCCTGGTCCCCTTTGTACAGGTTCATATAGAAGTCCAGGAAGGCCTCCAGGATTTTATGTGGATTTTGGGAAAGCGAGCCATCCTGCAGTCTGATTTTGGGGATTGAGAGAACCCTCAATTTAGGAGCCAGTCTGTGGGCTAACATAGATCCAATTTTGTCTCTATGTAAATAGAATCTCCCTCTGTCCCAACGGAGATGTTTCTCTGCTGTAGCCGTGAGGGCGAGATTCAGTGCAGTGCGCGCTGCTTCGAGCTTACCTAGGGAGGAGGCGGAAGGAGATCCTTTATGCTCCTTGCTAGCCCGAGAGAATTTCTTTTCTAGTTTGTCTACCTCAATTATTCTAGCTTTGCGGATCCTGGAAGACAATTGTATCAACTTTCTGCGGATAGAAGATTTGTGGGCAGCCCATAGGGAGATTGGGGAGACGTCCCCTGTATCATTCAAGCGGAAATATTCTTGAATGGCCGTGTTTATCTCTGTGACGTGTACCGGATTTCTAAGAATCGAGGCGTTCCATCTCCAAGTAAAAGGCTTAAGAGAGACATTTAATCTGTGTAGAACTAGGATAAGAGAGGAGTGGTCAGACAAGACCGAGTCTCTAATGAGGACCTTGGATACCCTTGAGAGCTGATTGGTATGGATAAATAAGTGATCTATTCTAGCGAAAGTGTTATGGGGCTGGGAAAGTGTGCATAGTCCCTAGTTGAGGGGTGCATTTCCCTCCAAATGTCCACCAGACCCTGGTTGAAAATTTGCTTGGCTACCTTCAGGCTCTGCTTTGAGGGGCAGATCTGATTGCGGCCAGGGAGGCGCGACTTATCAAGGCTCATGTCAAAAGCTAAGCTTGAGTCCCCGCCATATATCACTGTTCCTTGCACCCATGGATTAGTGGCCCGGAAGAGGGAGTCAAAGAATTTGGCTTGTCCCTTGTTCGGGGCATAATACGAAATCAATGTGTAAAGTTGGTTATCTATTAGACCCTTAATGAGTAGGAAGCGACCCTCCGGATCTTTTAGAACCTTGGTGCAGGAAAAGTTTATATTGTTAGAGAAAAAAATGCCGACCCCTCTAGTTTTGTTTGCTGCGCTAGCCAAAAAGTTGGGTATTTACGGTGTATAAAAGAGGGGGAGTATGAGGAAGGAAAATGTATTTCCTGTAGTAGCACAACATCAATCTTTTGGGCCACATAGAGTTGAAACGTTTTCTTTCGCTTCAAGGGGGGGTTTAGGGCTTGAATATTATGGGAGGCTAAACGTAAAGGAGTAGTGGAGGAACTGTGGTCAGCCATGAAAGAGAGAGGCAAGCACAAAACAGTCTCCAATCGCTTACCTGGGTCCCATATCCGGATGAGGAACTGAGGCAGGAGTGGTGAGAGACAGTATAGTGGCCTTGGAACCCGATGGGCGATGAGTCTGTATCTGACACCAAGAAAGGGGAGAAAGACCTGAGGAAGAGAAAGAATAGAAGTTGAGGAGAGAACATAAACAGAGCAAGTACAAGAGGAGATAGGAGTATGAGGAGCATACTCCAGGTAGAAAATACAATGTAACCCACCAAAAGTGGGAACCACCTGTTCGGAAGAACCCATAAGGTCATTCTTCTCGAGCAGGGGGAGGCGCAAAGCAACCATTCTGAGAATCGCATCCCCAATGATATGAAAACGTCTATTGTGTAACTACAATAAACATATTTTCTTCCATCACCACATGGCCCACGACAGTGCTGCCTTTAATCAGACACATTTATAGTATGATGCTATGGTTAAGTTATGGAGCTAAGGCGAGGAAACCATATGAAAGGTTCTCTATGGGCGTAAAACGATTCTCCTTACTTAAGAGGCAAGAGTACGCCTCTCAGGGGCATCTAACCTAGCTAATTTCCGCCAGGCTAAGCCCCTGCCGTGAGCCATATGTGGGAAGATCCCTATTGGGAAGAAAAATAGCAAACAACATGCTAAAATCAAACCGTCAACCTAAAGATAAAAGTCATATGGAAAATGGCCGGTGAAGTGTGCCTAAGTGGCCAACCAGATGAGGTCATCCCCCTAGTAGGAGACAAAGAGAGAGGAAAGGATGGGGACCTTCGTCTTCTTTCCAGGTGGAGCTCCCTCCTTGGCTTTCTTGAGCTTGGGTTTCTGCCAAAAGATGGTGAGAGGGCTTGAAGGAGGTGGTCTTTTAGAAAGGCTGGGTGATGAGGTTTGCATCGGGGAGGGAGGGTCCTTGGAAATAATCCCAAGTTGTTGAAGAAGTTTCTCGCCTTCCTGAAGTGTGGAAAATTTGTAAGATTTGTGTTGGAAGTCAAACTTTAGCCCAAAAGGGAATTGCCAGCTGTATTTAATATACTTCCGTGAAAGGAT
The DNA here is from genome assembly GCA_018402905.1 of Glandirana rugosa. Taxonomy (NCBI): domain Eukaryota; kingdom Metazoa; phylum Chordata; class Amphibia; order Anura; family Ranidae; genus Glandirana; species Glandirana rugosa. The sequence continues at coordinate 68,916 of BLSH010466444.1, forward strand.
AGATAGTAGTGGTTTCAAGGACCTCCTCTTCTGGATGGTAAAGGGAGATATGTCCGCAAAGATTTGAACATTGTACCCTAGAAGCTTAATATGAGGAGTGTGGTGGGCTCTTTTCATCACTTCCTCTTTTCTGCTGTAGTAGTGGGGTTTCACCACAATGTCTCGAGGGAGACCATCCATACGCAGAGGTCCCAGAGCCCTGTGGTCCCTATCCAGCTCCATCTTGTGCGGACAAATGTTCGGGATCAGGAGTTTGATTAGGGTGTGGACTGCTTCATTGACATCTTTGACCTCTTCAGGTAGCCCCCTGATTCTGAAATTTAGCCTCCTTGACCTGTTTTCCAAATCATCTATTTTCGCTAAAGCCCCTTCCAGACGGGTATTTAGATCCTGGATTACATTAGAGTTTTGGTTAACCCTGGATATGGTGGCATCCAATTTGGTTTCCACATCTTCGATGCGTGTTCCGAGCATTTGTAAGTCAGATTTAACTTCGCCGCTGTCTGGGCAAGACCCTTGTCTAAAAGTTCTGCAAACTTCTGAAACATGACAGACATGTCCTGATGTTGAACTGAGAAGGGGTCTTTATTCTGAGAAGTGGTGAGGCGATCAGCCGGTTCCCTGGGGTTAGACATCAGGATTTTGTCAATAGTGTGATTAAGCAAAGAGACCGTAGAGGCCGGTGAATAAGAGTCCATTTGAATAGGAAGGCCCAAATCCCCCCCCCCCCCCAAGCTCAGAGTGAGGGGAGTCGTGCCAGGCAGGGGAGCTGGGGATATCCGAGAGGGCCCCTCCCAGGTGATGATGGCCTGTGGCCATTGTGTGAAAAGGAGAGCTGTCTGAGGACTGGCCGTATTGATGTTGCAGATTGCGTTTCACATTCTTGGCCCACATACAGTAAGGTGAAGTGACCGGGTGGAGGAAATGAAGGGTATTGGAATAAAGCAACGTGGTCTGTACTAATAAGGTTGACTGAGGGGGCAACTGCGGTGACCCTTAGGATGGAGCAGTTGACACTGCAGAGTTGTCGCTGAGAGAGCCCTGAAGTCCTTCACAGGTGGCCCTTGTGAGGGGTTATCCTAAGGCCCTGAGATGTAGGTGAGCAGGCCCAATTTTCCTATAGTGCAGGAGATAAATGAAGCTCTGGCTGAGGGCAGAGCGTGATCCAGGCCAGCCTATCTCTCTCAGACTTCTCCTCAGGCCCCACACAGAGTAAGAGGCATATTCAGGCAATCGGGGGAGGGGTGCAGAAAGTACCAGACATTGTGCCTTTGATTCGGTAGGAAGGAGCGCTATGCAGGGGGTAGATCGGGGATTTCTCAAGGGGAAGTGCCCTTTAAATCTGTTGAGGGCTTAGCCCAAGATCCCTGAGGAGGGTGAGGGAGAAGACCACACCTGAGGGCCGGATGGGTGACTGCCGGAGAGAGCGGCATGTCCAGCTTCACTCCCGTACCGCCACCATCTTGGGAGCCGAGCCCTTGTTTCCTTGCGAGGCTGAGCTCCGTGAGACCCGCTAGCGTGGCGATATCAGCCCCTCCGGATGGGTGCTCTGTACCATTCGGGATGCGCCGGGCTGTTCTCGCTATCCTGATGCCGGTCAGAGCACTGCAGGGGACGCAATGCTACGGGATGGAGCAGAGCTCCGGATTCAGACGTCCATCACCGAGCTCCTCGCATGCGCACTCACAAATTTTCATTTTTTGGTACACCGATAGGGGGAGCGCTGAGTGAGTATGTAACCGGCGGACATCTACAGAGGCAAAACAGGGATCTGACAATGTAAACACCGCAGATCCCCCTTCTTTCAGGGGACATGACAGAGATCTACTGATCCCTGTCATTGGGATCAGTGAGATCTGTCAAGTCCCTGCCAGACCATCTCCCCTACAGTTAGAACACACATAGGGGACACACTTAATCCCTTGATCAAGCGCTAGAGTTAACCCCTTCCCTGCCAGTGACATTTATACAGTAATCAGTGTATTTTTATAGCACTGATTGCTGTATAAATGTCATTGGTTCCAAAAAAGTGTCAAATGTGTCCGATCTGTCCTCCGCAATATTGCAGTCCCGATAAAAATCGCAGATCGCTGTCATTACTAGTAAAAAATAAATAAATAAATAAAAATGCCAGAAATCTATCCCCTAATTTATAGCCACAATAACGTTTGTGCAAACCAATCAATATACGTCTAAACTGATGAATATATTCGTTTTTTATATATATATTTTTTTTGGATCGCAAAAAGTAAAAAAAAATGTTTTTATTTTTCAAAATTGTTGCTCTTTGTCTATTTGTCTTTGCAAAAAATAAAAGAGGTGATCAAATACCACCAAAAGAAAGCTCTATTTGTAGGAAAAAAAGAACTTTAATTTTGTTTGGGTACAGCGTTGCATGACCACGCAATTGTCTGCTAAAGCGAAGTAGTGCCGTATGGCAAAAAATGGGCTGATCATTAACCTCTTGCCAACCGCCCGCCATCGCATGACGGCAGCAAAGTGGTTCGATATTGCAAACCAGCATCGCCTGATGGCGGCTGCGAGATCGCGGATCGTGAGCGTGCACGCGCCGCTGGAGGCACGCTTGTGCGCTGGCTGTTTTCCAGGGGACCCAGGGAGCGGGTAGGGCAGACTCAATCTCCGCTGGCTACCCATGATGGCTCCCCCGCAGTGACAGAACAGAGGTCCGTTCATATAAACACACGGATCTCTGTTCTGACAGGGAGAAGGAATGTGATCGCAGGCTCCCTGTATATGGGAGCCGCGATCACTCTCCTCCCCCACTCAGCCCAGCCCCCCTACAGTTAGTAACACACACAGGGAAAACAGTTAATCCTTAGAGTGCCCCCCCAGGTTAACCCCTTCTCTGCCAGTGACATTTACACAGTAATCACTGCATTTTTATGGCACTGATCGCTTTTTTAATGTCAATGGTCCCAAAAAAAGTGTCAAAATGGTCCGACATGTCAGCCGCAATATTGCAGTACTGCTAAAAATTGCAGATCACTGCCATTACTAGTAAAAAATAAATAAAAACACCATAAATTAATTCTCATCATTCGAAAACACGGCAACTTTTGCGCAAACCAGTGGTGTTGACAGCAGTTTCCTTCCTGTAAAGTTTACTGGTTAATTTACCTTCCCTGTCCTTCGAAATAGTGTCGTCCAAGAAGTCCACTCTCTGGGCATGATATTTCATTGTAACAAAGAGATTTAATTCATTTTGATTGATCCTGTCTTTGTTGAAAGCCTTTCTAGACAGGGTCAATCAAAATGAATTAAATCTCTTTAATGCAGTGGACTAAATATCTCAATGCCACCACACCCCCAGGCCTAAATGAGACTGAGAGTTATAGGCCATTTTTAGAGGGATATACTTCAGGCAAGACTTACTGAAATCCAAAACTTGACACATATCCTATTACCTCTTCTCCTTTTTCTGCCCCATCCCCAATATTGGCAATTGGATTAACTTTGGCCAGTATGAATAAGCCTCTATCTCTTTGCCTTCCATTTTTTTGGACTTTCAATGTCAGTCCATGTTTTAGTTAATCCAGTTCCAGTCAGACAAATAGCAGCCAATGCTAGGGTTTTATATTTAACTTAATATCCTTTCCCATTGGCCCCAAATGATATACAATGTCCGATTAGTGTGTAAATTATTGTTTATAGAAACATTGTTACTAAATTAAGGTTTTCTGTAATTGCAGATGGCATTTCCTACATTCACCATTGAACAAGCATCTTTCCCCCAACCATGCCCGGCATAGAAGGGCCCATCCATGCCTATCAGTACATGGGCCTTAATCTTGGTTTCCCATGTTCTTCGCAGATGCATAGGACCAGGAAACTCCTCTCTGTGTAATTGTCCCAAGGGACATTCTTCCAGTCTCCTCCTGTTTTAGCCCATCTGTTTGTGATTGGCTAGAGACCAGAAGTAATGTCATATGCAGTGACAGTGCTCTCGCGCGCTAGCTTCCACATCTCCTGATTGGTGGACTTTGTTCCGTCCTCAGAGAATGTTGAGGGTGGCCCTGTGTCTTCTGGCTTCCGGACTCTTGCCCCAACTCTCGATGGCGGCAATGTCAGAAGCGGATATGACACGTGACGCAATCACGTTACACAGACGCTTAAATATACAAGGATGGCACTCAACGCCATTCCTCTTATACCACCGGTAAGTCCAGTTCCATAGATGTTGCTGAGCCGTTAATGCTCATTTCTATGGCTGACCCGGGAACCTTTTCCTCTTCTTTGTCTGGCCTCATCACTTGGAGACTGCATTTCCCAGACCTGGGGGTCATTGCCTTATTGGCAGGACTAACATCTTGGGCTCTAAAACTCTAAGGATGGGTAAGCACATAATTTTCTTGCTGCGCAATGACCCATTCGTCTCTGCGAGTCCCAATGAGATTTCATCTTAAGGACATAAGTTAATTATTTACAACTAGAGTTGAGCGAACACCTGGAAGTTCGGGTTCTGCTGGTCCGTCCGAACTTCGGGACAAAGTCCGGGTCCGGGTCCGGACGGAACCCGAACGATCGCACGGACAACGAACCCCATTCAAATCAATGGGGACCCGAACTTTTAGGCACAAAAATGGCTGTAGGAAAGTCCTGGAAAGCCCCAGAGGGCTGCAAAAGGAAGTAAAATGGGGGTAAGGGTAGGGCAAGTGCCCTACAAAAAAATGGGGACAGGGAAATAACTTTAAATATTTAAAAAAAAATAAAGACTTAAAAAATGCAAAAATGGAGGTGAATGTGGATCATCTTCAAACTGTGTCTGAAAAGTATTAATTAACGGTAGAAGCCATATAACTGTTCTAAAATCATCTTCAAACTAGGGCAAGTGCCCTACAAAAAATGGGGAGAGGGAAAGTAAATTAAAATCACATTTAAAAAATGGGAAGGGGGGTGGATGTGGAGTAGGAGTCTAGAGGTTGACTAGGCCGTGACCGTGGAAGTGGCGGTGGTAGAGGAGTAGGAGGAGGTAGCCAACATGGTCTTTTTTTTTTTGTATTGAGGCCTATTCAAAAAAACATGGTAGTGTTTTATGTGGGTTTATTGCAGCTGCTGTTGTGACCTATGTATCCCAATTGGTGTCATAGGAAGATTAAAAACGTTTGTATTTGAACAGCGCATTGCTAGTATCTACTGTGCCGTTATGTGATGAATGTTGGCCACCCAATGTATCAGTAATTACTAATTTCTCCTTCTTCTATTACAATTTGATATTATTGCTGCTGTAGCCCATGTGCACAAGTGTGTTAGAGTATTGATGATAAAATAAAGTAATGATAACAATAATGATAATAATAATAATA
>BLSH010466444.1:80323-90386 GCA_018402905.1 Glandirana rugosa
AGGTTCCTACTGTTGCTTAAAGGGACAGATTATTGTTTCTTGCACAAAATTAAAAAGTGCATCTACATTGCTGGTTTAAAAAACAAACAAAAAATTCCAAAAATAAAAAAAGTGTTGGCTACCTCCTCCTCCTCCACCGCCACTTTCACCGCCTCCTCAACCTCCAACTCCACATCCACCTCCATTTTTGATTTTTTTTTATGTGATTTTAGGTTAAAAATCATTTTAAGTTATTTCCCTATCCCCATTTCTTTGTAGGGCAATTGCCCTACTCTTATCCCCATTCTCCTTCCTTTTGCAGACCTCTAGGAGTTGCCAGGACTTTGTTACAGCCATTTTTGTGCCTAAAAGTTCTGGTCCCCATTGATTTCAATGGGGTTCGGGGTCCGTGTCAAAGTTCGGGTCCAGTCCGGACCCGAACCCGGACTTTGTCCCGAAGTTCAGCCGAACCAGCAGAACCCGAACTTCCAGAGGTTCGATCAACTCTAACCATAGCTTGTAGATTCTATAACCTTCACAAAGACCAAGTAATATACACTGATTTTTTTTTTTACCAAAGATGTCCTATGGGTACAGTGTTGCATGACTGGGTAATTGTCATTCAAAATGTGAGAGCACTGAAAGCTGAAAATTGGTCTGGTTGTTAAGGGGGTTTAAGTGCCCAGTGGTCAAGTGGTTAAAGGAAGGTCTCTCTCAGAGTCTGGAGTCAGTAAGAATGGCAAAACATGATCAACCTCTCCAGCTCAGTGGGTATGTCTCGGGCTGCTATGTCATCTTTGATGTTATCCTGGAGACCATGAGAAAAAGCTGCCATGAGAGTCTCATTGTTCCAAACAACCTCTGCTGCCAGAGTACGGAATTCAATGGCGTAAATTGGCAATGGTTCTCATACCCTGCTTGATGGACATGAGGATTTTGGTAGCAGAAGTGGAGCGTACGGGAACGTCGAATACCCTTTTAAAGGAGGAAACAAACTCTGGGTATCTCTGGACAATGGGTTTTTGCGTCTCTCATAGAGGGTTTGCCCAGGCCAAAGCTCTGTCAGAAAGCAAAGAAATCACAAAGCCTACTTTGCTACTGTCCATAGGAAATGCTTGGGGCAGCATCTCAAAGTATATCCCAACCTGGTTGGGAAACCCTCCATTGAACTAGATCACCCCCAAATCGCTGGGGAAGAGGAGCGGAACCAGACATACCTCTTATAGAGGTAATATTTGAGGCGGGTGCCTGCACAGAGACTTAAGCATCAGCAGGAATGGCCTGCAACACAGTTTGTACCGGAACAGCCACCATGGGAGAAACCAGGTGAGCAGTGCAATTCAGGAGCATCTGTGGCAAATTGATCCATGCAGTGATCCTGCTTATCCAATCTGGAAAAAATATTACCAGCAAGTGGATTGCCTGCATCTTCTGAATTCATGGCCTTCACCTACTGTCAGGAACCACGAATCAGACAAAGACAGAAGTGCAGTAAAAATCATACTTTTTAATGAAAATGGTAAAACAGAATAAACAGAGTAAACGTGGACAAAACATAGCCAGGGTTCGGTAACAGAGCGGGTAATCAGAACAAGACAGTAAAACAGGAGTCCAGAAGCTGAAGCCATTGTCAGGAACCAGAAGGGAAGTCGTCCAGGCAAAAGTCTAATCCAGAAATCAGCATAGTCTCCAGCAGAAAGCAGGAACAGGAACCAGAAGGGGCTTTGGCCAAGAAAATCTTTAACAGGAAACAGCAGATTGATCTTGGATATGTTGACCAATGCAAAGGCGTGGGGGATCTGATCCAGACAGTTAATATAGCCAGCAGAGCTGGCTTAATGAGCAAGACATGATCATCAGTAGGGATGAGCCGAACACTCCCCATTTTTGGTCTGCACCGAATACGCAAACACTATTAAAATCAATGGGATTCGAACAGGAATAGTCAAAAGTGCTAATTTTATAGGCTTATATGCCTTTTTATTGCCGTGAAAAGTGTATGGGGACCCGGGTACTGCCCTAGGGGACATGTATCAATGCAAAAAAAGGTTTTAAATCAATTGTTTTTCAGGAGATGTTATTTGAATAATGCTGAAAGTGAAAAAAAAAATATTCCTTGAAATATTGTGCCTCCTAGGGTCCCCTTAGTCTGCCTGTAAAGTGGTGCATCTGTGTGATGTTTAGAACAGTGCCACCACAAAACGACAACTGTAAAGGAAAAATTGTCATTTAAAATAGCTCACGGCTGTAATGTATTGCCAGCTCCCAGCAATATAAATAAAAATCACAGAAAAAATGTGCATGGGGGTCCCCCCAAAATCCAAACCAGGAGCTTTTTTTTAATTTTGGCATGGGGTTCCACTTAACCACTTCAATACACTGTGTTATATATATATATACTATACTGACTGTACCATATAGTCTGACTTGTATTATATATACTACGGAGACTGCACTCTATAAAATTGTAATGACATTCCCCAGTCAAATGGGTATAGAAAAATTTGTCCTTGGGTTATTTATGGTGGTGGCAGAACACTGTAACCCCTCACAGTTACTCTTGCTGGGTGCAGGAACAGTCCCTGCAGTTGTAATTTATTTAAAAAATTGTAATGTCATGTGCCAGTCAAACAGGTGCAGAAAAATTGGGCCTTGGGTGTTGGTGGTGCCCTAAACCCAAAATATTGTTGGAAACTAGCATCATCATAAGGATTCAGGAGAAATAGGATAGGCAGCATAGGCAGTCTTCAAGGGATCCCAGATCCCTAGTAAATTCAATCAGTTGCATCAGAATCAGGGGCTTGATAGCTGCTAATCCAGGACTGATTCATTTTTATAAACATGAGCCTATCAACGGACTCTGTGGACAGGTGCACTCTTTTATCCGTTATGAACCCTCCAGCAGCACTGAATGTCTGTTCAGAAAGCACGCTGGATGCAGGACCGGCCAGTAGCTCGGTTGCATATTTAGCAAGTTCCGGCCAGTGGTCCATCTTCAAGACCAAGTAACTCAGTGGAAGCTCAGTTGGAAAGGTCTCCAAGCCTGCTCTTGTCCCTAGGTATTCCTGCACCATATAATGCAGACACTGATGATGGCTGCTTGAACCAGCCTTGGGCGCAGAGAACTGAAAAATTGTTTAAAGGCCTTGGTCAGCTGTCCACCTTCTCCACCACTCTTCCTCTGACTGAAAGAAGCCTCAGAAACACTTTGTCCAGCAGCAGGAAATGGTAACCTCTCAGGGCCTGGAAAGGCATTGCACAAACTTTTCTTCAAGCTATCCTGAAGATGTTTCATCCTCTGCTCTCTCTGCAAAGGCAGGGTGAGCTTTCCAACTTTACCCTTGTAACTTGGATCAAGAAGGGTTGCCAGCCAGTTACCACTAACAATGTTTTTTTTTTTTTTGCAGAATCAGGGAGGCCATGCAGCATAAGTCTGAGCAGACTTGAGAGTCCTCTGGTCACTGGGAATGACATTGTCAGGAACTACTTCCTCCCAGCCACATACAACTCCTAGGGTTTCTCAGGACTGAAAATCATGCGTTGAAGACTTGTGTGTTATCCTCTACATCCATGCTGACACAATCCTCCTCCCCCTCCTATTCTTCCTGTGTGTTTGGTGGCCCTGCAGGAATGCTATATGCATAAAGGGGGTCTCTCTCTGTTCTGCCTCGTGTGTCCTATCCAAGATTCCATGAAGCCTGTGCTCCAGCAGGAAGACTAGAGGCACAGTGTCACCGATGCATGCATTGTCACTGATCACCATCCTTGTGGCCTCCTCAAATGGTGACAGGGCAGTGCATGCATCCTTGATCAGTAGTCACAGGCGTGGTGGAAAAAACAAGCTCCCCTGAGCCTGTCCTGGTGCCATACTCACAGAGGTACTCATGGCCCTCTTCTGTGTGTGCAGCCACTGCAGCATTGCCAATGTTGAGTTCCTCCTGGTGGACATGTCACAAATGAGGTGGTGGGTGGGCAGGTTCAATTCCCACTGAATGTCAGCCAGCCAAGTACTGGCATTGAATGACTGGTGGAAATGATCACAGACTTTTCTGGCCTGCCTCAGGATATCTGGTAAGCCTGGGCACCTGGTCAAGAAACGCTGCACCACCAAATTCAGGACTTGTGTCAAGCATGGAAAATGTGTGAAGTGTCCCTGTCGGAGGGCGTAGAGAAGGTTGGTGCCATTGTTGCATATAACCATTCCTGGTTCAAGCTTCCATGACGTCAATCACCTCTGAGCCTGCCCCCACAGAGCTGACAGAATCTCTGCCCCTGTGTGACTCCTGTCCTCTAGACAGACCGACTCAAGCACCGCATGGCATCTTTTAGCGTGATTGCTTGCCTAGCGCCTAGAACGCTTTGCGAGCACTGCAGGTTCAGAGGACACTGCTGCAGAAGAGGCCACAGAGGAAGATCAAGAGTAGGGGATGGAGGAAGCAGATGTGGCAGAAACAGCACCAATTTTTTGGAGGCGTGGTGGTGGAACCAGCTCCAACACCGAACCCTGTCCTGCATCCTTCCCAGCTGTCAGCAGGGTTGCCCAGTGCACAGTCAAGGAAAGGTAACATCCCTGACCATGCCTGCTGGACCGTGAGTCAGTGGTAATATGAACTTTGTTGCTGACCGCCCTGTCCAAGGAGGCCAAAACATTGCCTTCCACATGACAGTAGAGAGCTGGAAAGGCCTTACGTGAAAAGAAATGTGTTTTCGGAACCTGCCACTGTGGTACAGCACATTCCACACATTCACGAAAAGGGACAGAGTCTACCAGCTGAAAAGATAGCAGTTGAAGTGCTAGCAATTTAAACGCTGAGCATGTGGATGGCTGGGACAGCATTTTTTTTATGGTTCAGCAACTGGGTAGGGAAATTTGCCTGCGGACATCAATTGGTGGTGTACTGCTAGGAGATTGGGTGCAAGTTCTTGTGGCACCCATTGCTAGACATTGATTCCTCTCAATGCAGTCTTTTGAGAGGACTGGAGGTATAGTAGGGGTTGAGGTCCCAAATGAGGAGCAAGGAGAAGTCCACCTTGTTTTATGATGTGGATCTTCGAGGTGCCTTTGCCAATGGACTTCATGGCAGGTTGTAATATGTCTTCTTTTTTTAACTTACATTTTTTATTGGAGTTTCACAAACACGTTATACAAGGAAGTTGCATATTTTCTCTTTAACAGAGATTAGCTTATAGAAGCATTATAAGGCAATAGTGGCAGAATATGAAAAGACAAGTAACAATAATAAGTATTAACATAGCAAGACTAGGGTTCTAAATGTTGAGGTGCTGAAAGAGTTAGCTTTTAGATGTCCGTCTAGGTTCTAGGTGTGCAGTAGGAGGAGGGAAGTATTAAGCAACCAGGTAAATGGGTAAGTATCTTCTTAGTTGGGTGATGTGTCTTCAAAGATGTTGTAACTGTGCATATGTTAAGTAACCATTTTATGAACATATAGTGAGCGTAATAAGTTATCAAAGTAAGGAGGTGAGATCAGTGTTGGTGTAGTGGAGCCACGGGGCCCATTCTTTCTGGATCTTGGGTAGGGTCATGTGCGCTTTAGCAAACATTATTTCCATCTGTAGGTGTTGGTTAAGGAGTTGAGGAACTAGTTGTGGAAAGGGTGGTAAGATTGCATTCCAGTTTCTTGTTATGGAAAGTCTGGCCGCAATTAGAATATGGATAAGGATGGTCTGGTGAGAAGTGTCCCACATTTCCACTCCCAACCCCAATAGTGCTAGTTGGGGTGTGATTCTGGTGGTATTGCCTGTAATGTTAGCGATGAGGGTTTGGACCGATTGCCCGAAGGTAAGGAGTAGGGGGCAGGACCACCATACATGTACCATGGATCCTATTTCTCCACATGTCCTCCAACAGCAGATGAGCAAGTCATTGAAAAACGAGAGATTTTTGTTGGCGTGTAGTACGACTGGTGTATAATCTTTTGTGCTGTTTCCCAGTGGGATATGCATCTGGAGGCTTTTAGGGGAATGTGAGTTGCTTGGTACCAGGTTGGTAGGTTTGTTGAAAAGTGGAGGGTATCTTCCCACTTCTTCATAGATGTGGTTTTGAGTGGGGTCTGTGTGGAGTCCAGCATTTTGTAGAATATAGAGTATCATAGCTTTTAGAAGCTATGCAGGGTGGTCGTACATTCGTAATAAGTCAGTTGTTAGAGGTTGATCTGAACATGTGACAGGGGATAGAGTAGGTCTTATTTTTAGGTATTTGAAGAAGCCTTTATTGGGGATTCGGTATTCTTCCTGTAATTGCTGAAAGGTACGTAGTTTCCCATCAAGTAGGATCTGTCCAATTGTGTTGATGCCTACAGCTATCCAGGAGGTTAATGACGTATCAGAGCATAGTATTTCCAGCGCAGACAGGGGAAGAGATTCCATTGTTGATTTCGAGATTCCATTATTTTGTTGGTCGATTGATGTCCAGACTTTGAGAGTAGTGTTTACTGTGCTTAAAAAGGAAGGCATAGGATGGTGTTCAAGCCATAAGGCCGCCAGATAAGATTTGGTAGGGTGTTGAATAGCGAGTTCTTCTATATGCACCCACAGAGGGCAATCTGTGAGTGACTACCAATGTTGTGTTTATTGCTTTGTAGTCGTTTCTAAGGTTAGGTGCACCAATTCCTGCTTTTTTCCTTGTTGTGCACATAGTGGTTTATTTAATTCTGGGGCGCTTGTCAGCCCAGATAAAGATATTAAGTGTATGTTGAAGTGTTTCCAGTTAAGAAGAGAGTAGCGGTATTGGGAGAGTTCGGAACATGTAGAGCAAATGATGCAGAAGATACATTTTGGAAAGGGCTATTCTTCCTGCTCAGGAGGCCCGAGTGGTGCAAAGAGAGGTGCAAACATCTTCTAGCTTTTTAAGAAGTGCTTCAAAGTTTATACAGAGGGTATTCTTAGGGGGGCGGTCAGCTGTATCCCTATATATGTAAGCATGGAGGCTGGAGCCCATGAAAATGGAGACATATGAGTGAGAGTTGATTTAGTGGTCTGGTCAAGGTTTATTCCTAGCACCGTGGATTTGGAGCAGTTGAATTTGTATAAGGATATTTGGCCAAACTGGATCAGGAGGTCATAGAGTGTTGGTAGAGATTGGAGAGGGTTGGTGAGAATTACAATGACATCATCTGCATAAAGTCCTGGGTTATGTGTGGTGTCTCAGATTTTTAAGCCAGTGATAAGCGGGTGGTTTCTTATGACCGCTGCGAGGGGTTCCATTACTAACACAAATATCAATGGGGACAGGGACGCAGCCCTGTCTTGTGCCGTTGGAGACATTGAAAGGGTCAGAGGTCATGCCCGATGTCCAGACCTTTGCTGATGGGTGTGAGTATAATGCTAGTATTGCCGTGTTGATGTTACCTGTGAATCCAAATTTTTGTAAAATTAGTTTGAGGTAAGACCAGTGGACCCGGGAGCGTGGCTTGATGTGAGCGGCTTCGGACACATCTTTCAGGAGCTCCGGATCACCAAGAACTAATCCAGTGGAATCATCCCTGAGCAAGGTCTGTTGAGAGTCATCACCACCACAGACCCCTTCCCCACACCCCAGCCTACAGTCCCATATAACCATTTTGCGGATAGAACACTGCAAAGTGTCCCGCCGGCCGCCTCATCATCAGCACTTCCACTGGGCCATGGGAGCCCCATCTTCCCTCCTACCCGTCCCATATACCCATCCACCTGTTAGACAGACTGGACTGACACTTTTTCCGGGCATTTTCTCCACTCGGAACACCCGGCCACAAAATCGGACACGAGAATCACGCGAGGCCGGGGTCCCGCTGCGGCCTACTCTGACGGCCATATTGGGACTACCATGGGCTGCCAGCTCATGTATTACAGATGCACAGAGCAGCAAACACACACCCCTCCTCACACTCTACTCTAACAATTACTCCCCCTAGAGTGTCCAGCATCTGAATTACCCACGGTATCCCTGGAAACAACTCTAAGGCCTACTCCCGGCAGACATCTTGGTCCACAATAGTGCTTTCACTGGACATTGCTCTATCCAGTCAGTGATACGTTCTATCTAAAGTGTGACCTATTTGCTGTCTAAGATGGCAGCCTAATCCCCTTACTCTGCCACTGATCGATTGATCATTAGCCCCAGAGGACTCACTCCGCGCCAAGTATAGGCAAAACTGACCGCAGCCCTTCAGCCTCACACTCCCGTTCACCACGAGCTCCGAAGACTCACGCTAGTAAGGGTTTCCACAACCTCTTTTGCACGCAGACCTGAGATCCAGCTGGCTCAAACCATACCCCAAAACCCGCTATGCAGACCTCCGGAAGCCCTTCCAGTGTGGCATCCTCTGCCGGCCCAGCTGAGCACGAACGCTCCCTTAGCCTTACAGACCTAAAGGCGGTAGCTGCAGATATTAAAGACTCCCTATTTGCCGCAATATCGGACCTCCGCAAGGACATGCAGGTAATGACATCAAGATTAGAGGAGGTAGAAGAGCAAACTGACCGGCATGATACCGACATCCAGGAAGCACAGCGAGCCCTTAATGCATACTCTTTACAACTGAGGGACATACACCGACACCTGGAAGACCTCGAAAACAGAAATTGCAGACACAATGTCAGAATTAGAGGGCTCCCGGAGTCTGTGAATACCTCCCTACTCAACCAAGCTGTTTTGACTATATTTAATGACATACTGGAGAGACCCCCAGAAACACAGATTGAAATGGACCGCCTTCATCGAGCCCTTCGACCAAGACTCAGAGACTCAGACCCGCCCAGAGACATCATTGGCCATATCAACAGCTTTCACCTCAAAGAGGAAATCTTACGTAAAGCCAGAGCCAAAGATAGAATCCTCTTCAATGGAACAGAGATCAAGCTGTACCAAGATATATCTCAGATCACCATTCTCAAGCATAAGAACCTACGACCCTTACTAGACGCACTTCGGGAAAGAGACATCCCGTATAGGTGGAAGTTTCCCTTTTGTCTTTCTGCTGGCCCCCCTGGTCGCACTGCACAGCTGCGGGTCCCTGAGGATATGGAACGCTTTTGTGAGAGTCTCGATATCCCCTTCTGTGATATCCCAGATTGGCACCAAGCCCCAAGATGTACAGCCCAAAATATAGAGGAGTCGATGGAATTTCAACAAAACGGCCCTGTTATCACCCCTCGCAGACGACGACTGTCAGCGCGTTATTCCCCCCCACCTGCCAACCGCAAATCTCCAGGGGGAGATGGCGTCCCGGCCTCCCCAGCCCACAGAAGGCCTAGAAGAGATTAACCACTCAGCTTCTGATTGTTCGTCAGGCCCCCCTTGTTATATCGGGTCTGACCCAGATACTTAGTCCCCTTTTCTGGTCTTACTTTTACTTGCCAAGAAGCTCTTCCGGATACAGAACGGCTACCCCAATCCAAACCTTAACTAGTTACAGATTACTCTTACATCCTGAAAGACCCATTTGATTGTCGCCCAAACTCTTTCTGATACGCGACCACACACTATATGGCCCAGGTTAACCCAGCCCTCCCTTACCCCCGCAAATGGACCGGATAAGTACATGAACTTCAGTGACCTTCGAGCCATTTCAATTCACTCGCTTTGAATGTGATATGTTACATCCTTATGGTCGGTTATATAAGCCTGCGGTGCCGGCGAGGAGCTGCCCCCCCGTCTAGCCAGCCTGAACTGACACCCACAAACTGGGACTCCAAACCCCTTCTGACATTATCATTAGTGTAACTTAGAATGCATCTAATAAGGGCATTTACTGTACAGGTGCCCTTTACCACCTTTAGCCTTAGGAGGGCCCCCGCCACTCACATCCAACTAATACACAGCAGATACCCAGCGCTATTGGTTACCCGTATGAATGAGGTATGCAAGTTAGCCCTAAAAACCTACTAAAATAAACGAGTGCCCTGTTAACCAGCCTAGGCTACTACCCAAAAGGAAGTTATTGCTGCTTGCTCTACTACTTCCTCAAGAAGGTCTATATACTACCGCCCGTTCAATCCCAGCTATCCCGCCCCCTCTGCTAGTAATCTGGCAAGGGGCTGGGCCTGGGGCGAAATGGACCTTCCACTAGGCTATTTAAATGTT
>BLSH010466444.1:129646-154827 GCA_018402905.1 Glandirana rugosa
AATTACGGGAGGAGTAGGTTTTTTGTGGGCTTATTGTTGTTATGAGCGTTTCGGACTCCCTATACGAGGTATCGTGAATATATAGGTACAACCTAAGAGGAGGTAGGTGTCTGGTTTCATTTAAAGTGATACACACATTTTGCAGAACAGTGATATGGGTACTCCCGGCTTATTTATACTTTTTTTACACAGTTTGAAGATGATTTTAGAACAGTTCTATGTTAATTAATACTTTTCAGACCCATTTTGAAGATGATCTCCATTTTTGCATTTTTTATGTTTTTATTTTTTTGAAAAATTCATTTGTGTATACTTTTTGTGGCACCATTAAAATCCCACCCTCCTTTCCTAAATTGTATTCAATAATTCAAACTAGTTCAAACGCGTAAACAAATAAGAACATTTCGTGCCATGTGGTCTCCAGATAGAAGTGATATGCAAAGTTAGATGTCATATTGAAGGGGAGATTAGGCAAGGAGCTGTGGATGGAGGAGAATCCAACATGGATATATAAGTGCTATGGAGCATATCCCTCAGGCTTTGCGAGTATTGTTGTTATTCGGGTGTTTTTTGGATGAGGAGGGCATTAAGCCCCAGTAGTGTAGCATCTTATAGCCATCTTTAGGAGATGTGATGGAGAATTGTTGGCTCTGATATGTGACTGATAGTTTGGTGGGGAAGCCCCAGCGGTAGGCAAAATTGTGATCTGTTTGTATTGCAGTGATAGGGGTGTACTCTTTCCTGAGTTTTGAGGTGGCTGCAGACAGGTCTTGGTATAGAGTTATCCCTGCGTATGGTGGGGAGAGAGTAGGTGGGGATCTGGCTGCTTTGAGCAGGCGGTCCTTGATATGATAGAAATTGATCCTTGTTAACACATCACTAGACATGGTGTCAGGCAGGTGTGCAGGTTTGGGGATCCTGTGTGCTCTGTCCATTAAAAGATCTCTAGGAGTGAGGTCTGGGACCAGTTTTAAGAAGAGCTGCTGTAGGTAGGGGATACGATCTTGTGGCTTAACAGCCTCAAGAATTCCTCTTATTTTGATATAATTGCGTCTACTGCGATCTTCTAGATCTGCGATTTTGAGCTGCAGCTTATGGACCGCGTCTGCCTGTTCGTCATAAAAATCCACCCTTTCATCATGTGCCTTTACTATCACACCCAGCTGTGATTCTATATGGTCTGTGTGATCCTCTATGCCATCTATTCTGTGAGTAAGTTAGGATATGGAGTGTAATCCAGCCTGGAGAGACAATAACATAGCTTTTATGGTGTTTTCAGATGTTGGTGCATCTGAGGCTGGGAAGGTGGCTAATGGTGCCGAGTGATCTGAAGGGGCCGCTGTTGTTGGCTCAGGGATGTCTGCCCAGTGATGCTTCTTAGCTGAGGGGTTTTTATGAGGAGAGTGTTCAGGGGACTCTGCTGCTCTCTTACCTCAAGGAGTTGAGGAGTTGTCCTGTTGCTGTGAGGATTCCTTCATATCAGATAATTTGTCTGTGGCTGAAGGAGGGAATAGCTCTGTGTGAGGTGAAGAGAGAGAGAGCCGCCATTGTTCCGGGCGCCATCTTGTGAAAGCATGGTGAGTGTCTTGGAGAGGAAATCTGCCTGGTTCTGCCGGCAGGAGAGAGCCTGGGTGTTCCCCCCCTTTTGGGGCTAGATGAAGTCATCTATCGTGCTGTGTGCCGCTGTGGAGACCCGGTATGACAGGGAGAGTTAGAGCCGAGTGGTCATCTAGGTCTGTGGCTAAGACACGCCCCTCCATTTGTCTTGTCAAGCATGTAGTGCACAAGCGGCTGCTGTTCTGGCCGCTCTTGATCCACTTCAGACATAGATTGAAACAGCAACGGTGCGATCTACTGCACAAGTGTTGAAAAAAGCTCACACCATTGAAGTTTTGAAAGTCAGTGGGGAGTCAGCAGCGCCCTGCACCTGTAACGCTCTGTGGTGTGATGCAATAGGGTGGCTGCCCTTAAGCTGGGCCCTGGAGGACATCCTGCCTCTTGGAGTTGTGCCTCCTCCTCCTCTTCACTTTCCTCCTCTCTTCTCTCAGGCACCCAAGTACAGTCAAGTGTCCTCATCATCCCCTCTCTTCATGTCACTGGAGAAAACTTGGCAGTATGCTGAAGTTGGGGGAACATGACTGCTAGTTTCCTGTCCTTCTGTGGCACCCCCTCTCTCTAGGCTCACATTACTCCCTTCCTCAACCTGGGAAACAACATTCGAGCCTTGAAATTGCTGCACATCCTCCATCAGCATGTAACCGACACTACGGTCGAATAATTCTGGTGACTCATCCGTGCATGATGGTGGGGCTACGGAAGGAGTAACTGTGATCAAGGAGTGGGTGGAATAGGCCGCTTTGGCAGCTGCATTGGAAGACAAACTAGTATGAGCCTGGGTGACGGAGGATGAAGAGGATGAGGATGGCTTAGTTATCCACTCCACCAACTCTTCTGCATGTTGTGGCTCAATAACATGGCCAACGTCAGAGAAAAAAAGGACAAGCATAACCCGCCTGCAGAGGATGCACCATGTCCGCCACCACTACTTTTCATTGTAGACACAGAAGCTGCTTGCCCTCTTTTAGTGGCACGGGAGCGTCTGCCCTCCCTTGGTGGCCTTCCGGAAATGATGGGGATTTTTTTTCAACAATGCAATAAACTGTATTATATACTGCACACTGCTGAATGCACTGTATATATATATATATATATATATATATATATATATATATATATATATAGTCTACACTGAATGCAGTATATATATATATATATATATATATACACACACACACAGTATCTCACAAAAGTGAGAACACCTCTCACATTTTTGTAAGTGTTTTGTTATCTTTTCAATGTCACAACACTGAAGAAATTACACTTTGCTACAATGTTAAGTAGTGAGTGTGCAGCTTGTATAACAGTGTACATTTTCTGTCTCCTCAAAATAACTCAACACACAGCCATTAATGTCTAAACCACTGGCAACAAAAAGTGAGTACACCCCTAAGTGAAAATGTCCAAATTGGGCCCAATTAGCCATTTTCCCTCCCCAGTGTCATGTGACTCGTTAGTGTTACAAGGTCTCAGGTGTGAATGGGGAGTAGGTGTGTTAAATTTGGTGTTATCACTCTCACTCTCTCATACTGGTCACTGGAAGTTCAACATGGCACCTCATGGCAAATCACTCTCTGAGTATCTGAAAAAAAGAATTGTTGCTCTACATAAAGATGGCCTAAGCTATAAGAAGATTGCCAAGACTGAAACTGACCTGCAGCATGGTGGTCAAGGCCATATAGCAGTTGAACAGGACAGGTTCCACTCAGAACAGCCCTTGCCATGGTCAACCAAAGAAGTTGAGTGCACACGCTCAGCGTCATGTCCAGAGGTTGTCTTTGGGAAATAGATGTATGAGTGCTGACAGCATTGCTGCAGAGGTTGAAGGGGTGAGGGGTCAGCCTGTCAGTGCTCAGACCATATGCCCCACACTGCATTAAATTGGTCTGCATGGCTGTCGTCTCAGAAGGAAGCCTCTTCTAAAGATGATGCACAAGAAAGCATGCAAACAGTTTGCTGAAGACAAGCAGACTAAGGACATGGATTACTGGAACCATGTTCTGTGGTCTGATGAGACCAAGAAAAACGTATTTGGTTCAGATGGTGTGAAGCGTGTGTGGCGACAACCAGGTGACGATACAAAGACAAGTGTGTCTTACCTACAGTCAAGCATGGTGGTGGGAGTGTCTTGATCTGGGACAAAATGTGTGCTGCCAGCACTGGGGAGCTACAGTTCATTGAGGAAACCATGAATGCAAACATGTACTGTGACATACTGAAGCAGAGCATGATCCCCTCCCTTCGGAGACTGGGCCACAGGGCAGTATTCCAAAATGATAACGATCCCAAACACACCTCCAAGACAAACACTGCCTTGCTAAAGAAGCTGAGGGTAAAGGTGATGGACTGGCCAAGCATGTCTCCAGACCTAAACCCTATTGGGCATCTGTGGGGCATCCTCAAATGGAAAGTGGAGGAGCACAAAGTCTTTAACATCCACCAGCTCCGTGATGTCATCATGGAGGAGTGGAAAAGGACACCAGTGGCAACCTGTGAAGCTCTGGTGAACTCCATACCCAAAAGGGGTAAGGCAGTGCTGGAATATAATGGTAGACACACAAAATATTGACACTTTGGGCCCAATTTGGACATTTTATCTTAGGGGTGTACTCACTTTAGTTGCTAGCGGTTTAGACATTAATGGCTGTGTGTTGAGTTATTTTGAGGGGACAGCAAATCTACACTGTTATACAAGCTGTACACTCACTACTTTACATTGACTTCACTGACTGTATATACTCTGCACTAGACCTATATACTGCACTGTCTGCATATACTCTACACTAGATCTATATACTATACTGCCTACACACCACTAACTCAACTAGTCAAACTAGATCAACGTTCCAGTCTCCAGTCTCCACGTTCACACACTACACACAGCCGCTGTTCAAGCAGCCTTACACAGTGTGGGGCATGGAGGGAGACTCCTGTTCCATGATTGACCAAAGGCACCCTACCTTTTAGCCAATCATGGCTCTCACAGCAGAGCGCGCTGTGATTGGCCAAAGCACGCAGGTCATGTGCATGCTTTGGCTAATCAGCAGGTGGCATTTCCAGTGGTCTAGCAATGCATTATGGGGCACTTGAATTTGGCGCGAACGCCCATAGTGTTCTAAATTCGGCGAACAGCCAATGTTCAAGCCCAACTTATGTTCGACTCGAACCGAGAGCTCATCCCTAAACATCGGGTAAGTGACTGTGAAACTAAGTACTGGCAATTAACCAACAGCTAAGCAGCCTGCTCTGAGAAGGGAGGACTGAGCCCAGCCCTGACATAAAGGACATAACAAACTTTTTGTGTTTTTA
The DNA here is from genome assembly GCA_018402905.1 of Glandirana rugosa. Taxonomy (NCBI): domain Eukaryota; kingdom Metazoa; phylum Chordata; class Amphibia; order Anura; family Ranidae; genus Glandirana; species Glandirana rugosa. The sequence continues at coordinate 134,573 of BLSH010466444.1, forward strand.
TTTACTTTTTACACTTTTTTGGTGAATAAGTAGGATTACTACGTACCTTATACTCATTCATGGGGGGGGGTCAGAAAAGGGGGGACAAGTGAGCGCCCCTCATTGCTAAACCATACCCACCACATGCCCTCAACATGGAAAGATGGGTACTTTGGGTGGGGGGCTTTATCCCCCCACTCCAAAGCACCTTGCCCCCATGTTGATGGGGACAAGAGCCTCATCCCCACAACCCTGACTGGTGGTTGTTGGGTCTGTGGGCAGGGGGCTTATCAGAATTGAAAGCCCCCTTTAACAAGGGGGCCCCCAGATCCTGCCCCCCATGTGAATGAGTATGGGTACATTGTACCTTTACCCATTCACCAAAAAAAGTCTCACAGAGACAATTTTTGACAAATTGACACATTTGGCAAATTTATTAATTAATAAAAAGAAAAAAAAACAGTGTCCCCCAATGTAAATCCATTGTCAGTCTCACACCGCTGGAACTTATAAATAAAGAGTTCTGCTCGCAAGGGTGGCTGGCTGCCGCATGCCTCCTTTGTCATTTGACAGTTCTTATATTGGTAAGGACAGGGTAACCTGGCGACATTACCTGCTGGTTCCGACCCTTGTGATGTCACAGACCACTGCATGCTGGGTAGGTGATGTCACCAGGGGGTTGGTGACATCCTCTGTTTTTTTAAATCATTTTCAATTGTGGCAATATTTTTTATACATTCAGCTGTCAATGGGGAACCCGCTCACAGCTGTTGAGTCACCCATTGTTAATGACAAGGCGGCGAGCTTCCAGTCCCGCTCCTTAGCAACCAACTCAATTAAATAATGTGGTAATTACCGCTAAATCGAACAAGTACTTAATTTGGGATTTGACACAAAATTCTTAGCAAATTGTACTTTCACAACTGATTTACTGCAAGCGATATTTTAACACATTTTTTGCCCATTATTTACCTCTAGTGAATTGACCCCTAAATTATTAGAGTATCTTGATATTAGCAGTTTGCATTTTTCACCATTATAATACCCACAGATTTAATGTGGGGTGGAACATACTATCTGATTTTATTATATTGGCTGTAGCTTAATACAAGGCTATGCATGTAAATGTTTGCATCTTGATTGTACTGATATTGTGCTCTCATACAGAGGTGGATCCTTTGTTCATGAAACACATTGAGAAGTTATTGTATTTCCCTTCATTGATCCATGTACAGTATTGATATTATATATTGAGTTCAAAATTGTAGTATTGTACTGATTATAGCAATGGTCATTGTTTGTGAAGGAAAGGGTATATACAGTATGGAGTATCTAAGCATATAGAACCCGAACAGGCATCCATCTTTTTACATAGTTTTATATTATTACAATCAGGTAATAAAAGTGACACTTGTTTATACCCATAAAGTTCCAAATGTTTTTTTTTTCTTTTTTCGTCTTAAATACATAATATAACAGGAATATTGGTACACCCCATTCAGGGAAAATCTATAGAATCCATGCATAATTAATTTATTTGTAATCTCAAAAAATATACTGTAGTGTTTATATAGCACCCTTTAGTGTGTGCTAGAAGTAGTTGTTAGTGTAGGAAAATTTGGCTTGGCTGAGGGCCAGGCCTGGGTTGTGAATCTGGGTCAGGGTTTAGCGGCTTGAGGGCTGGATGACTCATCAGGTAGCTCTCTCTGACACTACCCCCTGGTCTGGAGGTTTGTAGAAACTTCCAGAGCTGGAGAGTGGGAGCAAGGATAATAAAAAATAGAAAAATAAAAAGGGGCAGACTCGATGGACTACTCAGTCTTTTTCTGCCGTCACTTTTCTATGTTTCTATGTACAGTCTGGAGGAAAGAAGGGAGAGGGGAGACATGATTGAAACCTTTAAATACCTCAAAGGGGTGAATAAGGTTCAGGAGGGCAGTCTTTTCAATATGAAACCAAAATCAAGAACACGGGGACCTCAAACTAACTGGAGGGAAGTTCAAAACTAATCTTAGAAAGTATTATTTTACTGAAAGGGTGGTTGATGATTGGAATAAACTACCAACAGAGGTTGTGAGACAGTCAACAGTAAATGGCTTCAAACATGCTTGGGATAAACATAAATCCATAGTCAGACAACAAGGTTAATGTAAAAAAAAAAAAAATAAAAAAATAAAAAAATAAAAAGGGGCAGACTCGATGGACTACTCAGTCTTTTTCTGCCGTCACTTTTCTATGTTTCTATGTCTATGTTTCTAAGGAGAGGCTGCCATGCATTTTGCGGAGTCCCTCGACCAATTCAAAGAAAAAAGGGTCTGGAAGGGGGAAGGCCACCTCAAAAACAGGCATGAGTCATGCCAGCAGGGCAGTCATGGGGAAGATGGAGATGGAGTGCTGAGGAGGGTGTGAAAGGCCCTCGAGGGTGCCCCAATGTCTGGGGGGTGAACTCTGGCCTGGGGCTCAGGTACTGTAAGATTCCTTCTACTACACATGGAGGAAACCCTCCCTGGTGGCATGGGAGCAAGGACAGAGGACAGCAGGTGCAGATCAGCATGTCCGGGAGATCTCCTGAGAGTCAGCCAGGGGGGCTGGTGAGTGTCAGTCTGAAGGACTGCATGAAGAAGTTAGCCTAGAGGACAAGTGGAAAGGAACAGCTGCAGCCAGGTGGGTTGGCAGTACCTGAAGAGGTGGTACTGCTATCAGTAGCCACAGGAATGTAACAAGCTGGACATTGAACTTTTACTACACAACCAAGGGGCCTCATTTCCTGCCTGTAATGGGCTTTTGCATCATCTGAATGAGTAACTGTTGAATAATCACAGTGTTCCAGCTGGGTTTCTGTAAGCAAGTGAGTACTGGAGGAAGAAGATGAGCTGTATATGGAGACTGTATATAGTAAGAGTCATCCCTGAAGTTTGTTCTCAAGTCAAGTGGGCATCCCATAATCTCCTATCCCCATCCAAGTAATAATCTCTCAATAAACAAAAAAAGTAACAAAGGCATGGACTGTTCTTTTACTCAAAGGTGCATGTGAAGATTCTGTGTGCCTGGCTGTTCAGAGTGGGGGATGCCAGTACACTTGGGCTCCTTAGAGGGTGCGCTACATTTATCTTTATGATAATGCTTGCCACACCCTTCCTTCTGTATTGCAGACTTACCAAGCTTACCAAGCTGCTTACATACCGCTCAGCCATTGTACAATTTGTTTGGCCATTGTCTCTCAAATAATACCCTCTATTTTTTCATGATACATTAAATCATGTATCTCCTTTTACATTGCAGCCTAACCAGGTTGTGTACATATTGGCCAGTAACAACATTTGTGGATGTTCTCTTTCAAATAATACTCTGTAATATTTATTTCAAGATAAAAAAAAATCAAACATCTTCTTACATTGCAAGCTTATCATGCTGCTTTATACTGTCCAGCCAGTGAACAATGTTTGTGGCCATTGTCTCTCAAATAATACACTCCAATGTTTCTTTAAAGATCAAACCAGCCTTATATCTCCATTTTAAATTGCAGCCTCACCAAGCTATAGAGCCACTGTACACTATTTGTGACTTTTTGCTATCAGAAAATAAGCTCTAATGTTCATTTCAAGATTCAATCTACCTTGTTTCTCCAACTTACATTGCAACCTTGCCAAACTCCTTACTTTGCCATACTGTCCAGTCCCTAAATAATATCTGTTGTTATTGTCTCTCAAATAATGCACCCTAATACCTCCCTCCCCCTCTTATATTGCTACTTTGACAGCTGTTAACATATTGTCCAGCCACTGAATAATATTTGTGGATATTGTCTTTCATATAATACACCCACATTTTGTTTTCAAAATAAACCTTCTGCGTATCTCCTTCTTATATGTGGGTCTTACAAAGCTGCTTACATACTGTCTAGCCTCTGTACAACACTTGTGCTTATTGTCCCTATAATAATATACCCCAATGTTTATGTTTATATAAAACTTGCCTCATCTCTCCCTCTTACATTGTATCTTTCCAACCTCCTTACATACGGTCTGGCCACTGACCAATATTTGCACATATTGTCCCTCAAGTAATTTCTATTTCAAGATAAAACCTGCCACATCTATCTCATTGTTATTTTGGCCCAACCAAACTGCTTACATATTACCCAGCCACTGGGCAATATTTGTTGCTTTTGTTCAGTCTTTATTTGCTGCCTTTTCAAGTGCTCATCTGCTGCCCTGGCACTAACCAGTTGATACCAAATACATACCTTAAGTCTATATTTTGAATATTTTGGCAATAATAGGGTTAACGTGGATAGAAGGTGGTTCAGGGAATGTGGAGTTGGGGCGTTGAAGTTATTTTATACTCTCTGTCATTTTAATAAACGTTTAATACATTGCAGAGTGGTACTTCAGAAAAGCTTTCAATATAATATTAAATTGCTGTGCCAATGGCCAATTTCTACAAAGTTTGGGGCTATAGTTTTATTTTTTAAAGAGTAAACTTTCCTTTAGCTTTTAGGTCTGCTGTGGATGTTACATTCATTGTTCAGTTCAGGTCTATTACCACTGGATAAAAAAACAGGTGTCTCAACCAAAATTAACTAAATAGCTTTTTTTTTACATTATAAGGACTCATTTTGGGGTGCCACATCTGTATTTAAGCCAAGCTAAATATAAAGGTTAAAACTGTCAATTATGCATCGGAAATCCATTCTGACATGGGGGCACGAGCAGGTACAGTACATGGATCGAAATGCTCTGAGTGAGCCCTAACACAGAATACAGTGTTGCTGGTGATTTCCATTAAAATGATAGTGCTTCATAACATCACATACAACTTAAAATCACTTCTCAAGCATTTAGTAACCGGTTGCAGTGCCTAACTTCCCCTGCCCTTTTTTGACAATATATTAGCCCATAAGCCTTCAAAATAGGCAAAATGTAGTATCAAGATTCATGCCCCTAGGCTTCAATGAGGTTCAGTTCTAAGTTCAAGTGTGTATAATTCACAAAGGACTCAATAAACCCCCTGGGAACCAAACCTGGGCAGATTTGCTCATCTGTAATGGACATTGCACTTGAAGGGACGACATAAGGCAACCTGTGCTCATAGTAATTCTGGACCTAGTGTCATGAGAGCATGTTGGTCCCTGTGGAGGAACCACCCACAGCTTTTACTGAAGAAGAAGAAGAGGCCAAATCACCAGACCGGGTATAGGCTGTTCAAAAGATCCTATGTGAACTTTGTGGGGTGGAGGAGGATTTTTTTGGGAAACTACATTTTTTTTTTAAAATAGATCTTACAGCGTATGGACTTTACTGAAAGTTCTAAATCTCAGGGATAGGATCTTAATCTGATAAGAGCCAAGTGAACTGTCTGTAGTTAGAGAGAGAGAAGTTCAGTGTAAAGTTAAAAACCATTAATAATTAAAACGGTATATATAAAAACAAGGTGTACCCGTCTTATTGGATATCTGCCCTTCTGAACATGGGACACAGTCATAGCAGCAGGAGTGGATAGAATATCCTGGCTTTTTTCTGAATCCGGGCAAACAAGCGTCCACACACCAAGATTCCAGCTTCTAAAAGGAGTGAAAAAAACAAAAATAGACCAAAATGAAGCTTACTTGTGTGAAATAACATTGGAGATTAAATAAGAGTTTGTTGAAAATCATTACTGTATATCATTATCCATTACACTGTAAAGTGAATGCAAATCCAAAACCTATTTTGTAGTAGAGCTGTCAAAATGCCTCACTGTGTGCAGTCTGGAGATCCTCCCAGGAACAATACTTCTTATTTCAGGCTGGCAACACTAAGCAATTGCCCCACAATGGAGGAGGACTCATGGCAGGCTGACAATACTGCTGCTAATTCTGAGGCAGTTGTTTTGTGTTGTTAGCCTGCTACAGGAAGTTCTGCTACTTCCATGATCTCCGGGTAAGAAACTGCAATAGACTACACGCACCTATGACTGCAAGGTAAACTGCGGCATCACCATAGCTCCCAACTGTCCCTGATTTTGAAGGACTGTCCCTGATTTAGAAAAATGTCCGTCTTTCCTCTTCATTTGCCCCTCATTTTGTTCTGGATACAAAGGATACAAAGAAGTAAACCTAATGCCTGATAGGCTGTTGTTTGTTTATATGTGTGTATGTCTTTTATAACCAATAAAAATATATTTGAAAAAAACTTCTGGGCGGTCCTGACCTCTGAGAATGCATGTTTTTCACGTACAACTTTGTTAGTCCAACTTCTCTGTACACACGATAAAATGGTACAACTGCTTGTTGTACAGTCAAAGTTTTCTAGTCTGCTCATCCAACTTCAGTTGTACAACCGTTGTACGAAGGTGGTCGGATGATCGTACAACAAGCTGGTTGTTAGACCGTTGTACCTTGTGTATGGGGCTTTACACTTATGTATCCTTTATATCATTTTAACCCGGGGACAGATGTTATTCCCCATGGAGGACCACATAGTCCATGAGTATGAGTAAGAAAAGAAATCCCTAAAATATTTTACTTTCCCACTTACGTTGTGTTTTATTTGTGCTGATATGTGAAGGGCGGATAAGGAGAATATAATATTTGAAGCAATAAAGTTCATGGGTAACTCTATGTAATGTCATTGCTTGACCATAATTGTTATTATTCTGTTGTGAAGACTGCGCAATGGGTGACTGATGTCATGAAAAGTGAGTATCACATGCGCTCCTGCTCACCGTATTATTGCCTTCACTCCATGTGATATCGGTGGGGTCAATATGAAGTTGGTCTTCCTCTTTAGCCCATGGTGTGTACAATCCAACATCTTTATACTTTTGTTTTAAAGGGTGCATAGACCTCATGAAATTTACTATTGCGTATTGGAATGGAAATTCACCATTTTCATCAAAGAAGGTCATTCTGTCCACCATCTTAAATGGATTTTTAATTTTTTTCAGATATTTATGCAACTGGAGGACAAAAAAACCTCAAACAAGTTAAAACTGACATTTCTGCTGAAGCTGAACTGTTTATATGTTGCTTTCCAATGCTTTTCCATCACCTTTTATCAACATGTAATGTAATTGTTCAATGAAACCTTTCTGCTTACATTGCATAACTTGTTGTAGACTCAATGATGTCATCACTGGGTTTCTGCAGTAGACATGTGCAGAGCGAAAAACTTTGTTTAGTTTTGATTTGTAATTTACATAAGTTTGTTTAGTTACATTTGTTTAATTCGTTTTCGGAATTTGTTTCATTGATTCGTTTTCGAATCGATTAGAAAAGTTATCAAATCAATTTCAAATATTTTTCGAATTCAAAAAGTTTTTGAATGCAAATCGTTTTCAAATTTGAATTCAAATCATTTTCCAATTTCCAAGGAAAATGGGGTGGAGTGGAAAGTGGAGGAAAAGAATGGAAAAAAATAGAATACAATAGAGGGGAACATACCAGAAAATGAAAGAATATAATGTGGCGGAGTGGAACAGAGCTTTTTCTGTTATATTCTTTTCTAGTTTATTGTTTTTTTTATGTTCTATTCCTTTGTTTTTTATTCTATTTTGTTCACTTTGGCAATTGGAAAACTTCAAATTCGAATTAGAAAAGTCCTCAAATTTGAATAAACTATTGGAATTTGAAAACTTTTTGAATTCAAAAAGTATTTGAAAATGATTTGAAAATGATTTGAATTTGAATTTCTGAAAACCAAAGATTTGTCCGAATTTTCATTCGGAATGAAATTAACCGCACATGTCTACTCTGTGCCTCGCTATGCAATGCAGGCAGATCATGGCCAATGGGTGGGAATGGCAGTGGGCTGTACATAGCTTCCTGAAAGCATCACAAAATCCTGCCTCAGGTTTCCTCTCAAAAGCCCTCACGCTAATGCAAGCGATGGCCTGGATCTTAGAAGGAGATATGCAGATATCAGAATGCCCTGAAGAGTAGATGTCAGCCTGCATTTGTGGGAGTTCCTAGGCAAATTTGTATGCAGACCGCCTTGGTAACACCCACATGTCATGCCGAGTCCCCATTGTTTATAGTGCAGCTTACCAATTCTTAGATGTGATAGCTGCATTGGTTTTCTTTTTTAGGCTTCACCTTGCTTCCATTTTCATCTGGTGATCTGGCCAATACATCTGTTTTTTTTTTAAAACAAGCTCTCATTGTCCCATTTACTGAGAGGGGTGCTTACAATGATCAGATTTATTTTATGGATGTAAAACCTTTATCCCCAATAGGACAAAAAACAGTTTGCTGTAACTGATTATAAAGTATTAGCTGCTGTTTGGCTTCAATTTGTTAGTGTTCAATTAACATTCCCCTCCGCCCAGACTGGTAATGCTGCTGTCCTAAGGTGCCCCCTGTGCTCCTTCATCCAGAGTGAGGAAGCTCTAAAACAGTAGGTGTGTTAATGGCCTGGTCATCACATGAAATCGGGGGGGGGGGGGGTTAATAATAGAAAATGAATGTGGCCATCACATCTAATGATTGGTAAGCTGCAACTTGATTTAATACCCCTTTCATGTTTTCAAATGATCACAACTATTTAATATACAATATATGGAAGGATTTGCTGCCTTTTGCTGTTAGCTGCTAATATCACAGTGTTATGTATAATTATGTATTAGCACTTCCAGTCTATGGGAGGTTGGTATTGAATAAACCTAGAAGGAAGAAATGGTGAGTGAAAGAGAGAAAGTCTCAGCCACATCTCCTGTCCATACAGCTAAATCCAGACAAGAAGGAGAGATTAAAAGGCAAGTGCTCCTATGTTTGATGGATTACTATTAAACTGTAGACCATAGCTTCTAGATATATACCGATATGTAATCTATATTACCAAAAGTAGTGGGACGCCTGCCTTTGCATGCACCTGAACTTAAATGGCATCCAAGTCTTAGTCCATAGGGTTCAACATTGAGTTGGCCCACCGTTTGCAGCTATAACAGCTTCAAATCTTCTGGAAAGCCTGTTCACAAGGTTTAGGAGTGTCTACGGGAATGTTTGACTATTTTTCCAGAGGCGAATTTGTGAGGTCAGGCACTGATGTGGGCAGGAAGGCTTGCAGACTCCTCTCTTAAACTGGATACACACTATACAATTTTATGTAAATTTTTTCCTTCAGATTTACCAAAACCATATAATATGAGGTAAACCTAAATACTTTCAATTGGTATGCAATCAGGCAGGCCCTTGCAACACGTGGTTTTGGTAAATGTAAAGGAAATCAGACAACAAAAGTTGTATAGTGTGTATTGAGTCTAATTCATTCCAAAGCTATTCCATCAAGTTGAGGTCAGGACTCTGTGCAGGCAAGTCAAGTTCCTCCACCCCAGACTCGCTCATCCATGTCTTTATGGACCTTGCTTTGTACACTTGACTGGCCTGCACAGAGTCCTGACCTCAACCTGATAGGACCCTTTTGGGATCAATTACAGCCGAGACTGCGAGCCAGGCCTTCTCATCCACACCCATGCCTGACCTCACAAAATGCACTTCTGGAAGAATTGTCAAACATTCCCAGAGACACTCCCAAACCTTGTGAACAGCCTTCCCAGAGGATTTGAAGCTCTTATAGCTGCAAAGGGTGGGTCAACTTAATACTGAACCCTGCAGACTAAGACTGGGATGCCATTAAAGTTCATCTGCATGTAAAGGCAGGTGTCCCAATACTTTTGGTAATAGACTATATATATATGTGTGTGTGTGTGTGTGTGCGCATATGTATATTTTATACACACACACAGCCTTGAAAAAGTATCCTTACCCCTTTAAATTTTGTCATATTACAACCTAAAACGTATATTTTATTGTGATTTTATGTGATAGACCAACACAAAGTGAGTCAATAATTTGTGGAATCCCCTTTTGCTGCAATTACAGCTGTAAGTCTCTACCAGCTTTGCAATTCTCAATTGGATTTAGGTCTGGACTGTGTCTGGACCATTCTAACACTTGAATATGCTTTGATCTAAACCATTCCATTGTAGCTCTGGCTGTATGTTAAGGGTCATTGTCCTGCTGGAAGGTGAACCTCTCCCAATCTCAAGTCTTTTGCAGAATCTAACAGGTTTTCTTCTAAGATTGCCCTGTATTTGGCTCCATCCATTTTCCCATTGACTATGACCAGCTTGCCTGTACCTGCTGAAGATGCAACATGATGCTGCCACCACCATGTTTCAGAGCAGATGATGGTTCAGGGTGATGTGCAGTGCTCATTTTTTGCCACTCAGCATTTTACTTTTAGGCCAAAAAGTTCAGTTTTGGTCTCATCTGCCCAGAACACCTTTTATTCCACAATGTTGCTGTGTCCCTCACATGACTTCTTATAAACTGCAAACAGGACTTTCTTTTAGCAATGACTTTCTTCTTGCCACTCTTCCATAAATGCCAGATTTGTGGAGTGCACAAAGAAAATTGAGTTCTATCCGTGATACTTTTTTTATTTGCACTAACATAAAATTTACACAAGCTTTCGGGGTATCTCCCTTTCTTCAAGGTCCAAGCAGTACTAAATAAAAACAGTTTTAGCCAAATGTTAGAAAAAAAAGAAGAAAAAAAACCTCTGAGGGAAAGGAGAAAGAGGAAAAACAAACAAACAAATACAAATCAATGTATAAGGCCAAGGTAATGAAACTAACTGCAGAGATAGTGAGATAAGACAGGCAGAGTTATAGACTGGAGAGGGGCCGTAAAACTTTAGAATGATGAGTGAGAAAACCTATATCCAAGTTTAAGCCGTTATTTTTTGTGTCAAAAAGAAGAATCATTCTTTGTTCAAACGTTTTCCTTTCCTGCGTGGTTCTGAAGTCCCCTTTAAGAATGAAAACATTGAGGTTTTCAATAGCGTGGTCCTGTTGTGAAAAATTATGTCCCACCGGTGTGCAGGAATCATTTTCTTTATGATTCTTGATGAAGTGTCTGTGTAAATTCATTCTTGTTTGCAATTTCTGTCCTGTTTCCCCAACATAGGATCCTTTGTTGCACCTATTGCATTGAATGAGGTATACCACATTACTAGAGGTACAGCTGTATGATCCCATGATATTGAAGGTCCCATTTGTGTGTGTGAGACTTTTGGATGGATTGATCTGGTTGCACAGTTTGCAACGATTTTTATTGCAGGGTTTGTTTCCATTATTAGTGACTTGATAATCAGAGTGAAGTTTCCTGCTGATTAGTTTTTGCCTGAGATTAGGTGGTTGCCTGAAAAACAATATTGGGGGTTGTTGGAATATTTCTTTCAGGGTATCATCTTCTGTTATAATGGGTTGTAAATCTTTGATTATCTTTTTTATCCCTTCTAGTGCTGGGTTGTATGTAGTGACTAGAGGGACACGGTTATTTGTTTTTTTCTCTTTGTATTGGAGGAGATTTTCTTTCAGGTTTTCAAGGCTGTGTTTATGCTGCTGTTTATGGTTTTGTCTTTGTATCCTTTCTTGCGGAAGGAGTCTGCCAGTGTTCTGAGATGTTTATCTGTCCTCTGGGTCTGAACATATTCGGTGGTATCTGATGGCCTGGCTGTGTATGATGGCCCGTTTAGTGTGTTGGGGGTGAAAACTGGAACTATGGAGATAGCTGTATCGGTCAGTCGGTTTTCTGTATATCGAAGTGTGAAGCTTGTCATTCCTGATGTATACTGTAGTGTCTAGGAAGTTGATGTGTGTTTGAATAATCCATTTTTAGTTTGATAGATGGGTGAAAGGTGTTGATCAATGAGCCAAACTTTTTTAAATTTTCTTCACCTTCAGTCCATATCATGAAGATATCATCAATATAACGATAATATCTGTATGGCTTATGTTGTATGCTGTTCAGGAATTTTTCCTCCAGGTCAGCCATAAATAAATTTGCATATTGGGGTGCCATTTTGCTTCCCATAACAGTACCCATACACTGGAGATAGATGTCATTGTTGAAAGTGAAGTAGTTGTGTGTGAGGATGAATTCAATGAGTTGTGTAACATCCTCAGCGGTGTATTTGTGCTTTGGTGAGGATGATAAGAATCTGTGACATGCAGCCAATCCATCCTTGTGAGGGATGTTACTGTACAGAGATTCTACATCTATAGTGACCAGAAGTGTATTAGGTGGTAATTGTTGTATATTGTTGAGCTTGTTAAGACAATCTGTGGTGTCTTGGGGGAAACTCACAGTGTTCATGACTAACGGTTTTTACATATTTTCAACAAGGCCTGGGATATGTTCAGTAAGTGGATTCATACCTGTTATGATGGGTCTGCCTGGATTTCCTGGTTTATGAATCTTGGGTAGCATGTAGAAGTCTCCAATTTCTGGATTATCCGCAATTGCATTGCTAACTTCTGAATGTAGGTGACTTGGCATTGTTTTAATGAGACCTTTTAATTGCTTAGTAAAATCCAGGGTCGGATCATAGTTTTTTGCAGTAAGTAGTATTTGCCAGCTGCCTCTGGCCTTCTTGTATATATTTGTCTGTACCCATCACAACAGCCGCTCCTCCTTTATCTGCTGGTTTGATGTTATCGACTGATTATTGCGCAGATCGTGTACAGCTCTTTGCTCCAGTGGTGAAAGGTTGTATAATGTTTTCTTTTGCTGTGTAGATATCAGAGATGTGACTCGCAGCCTTAAGCTGTCAATATAGGTGTCCTTGTGGAGGTGTGAAGTTGCTGTTCTTTTTCTTTTTGTCGCCTCCTATTGTCCCTGGATTGCTTTCTTTACTGTGAAAGTATTCTCTGAGCCTTAGTCTCCTGAAGAATTCCTCCATATCTCACCATACCTGTACATTATCCAATTTGGTGGTTGGACAGAATGTGAGGCCTTTGGAGAGAACCGTTACTTCTGGTGCGGAAAGTTCATGATTTGACAAATTTATGATTCCAAGTTCCTCTGTTATATCCACATTTTCAGCCAGGTCAGCATTTACACAAGGGATACCTGGGGATTCGGGATTGGGATTCCATGTCGCTGATAGCAGAAGTTATGGAAGTAGTATTTGTTTTATGTTGTTTAGGTTGTATCCAAAAGGTTTGTTCTTGGTGTAGCTTTTGGAATTTTTTGTTGCTTCCTGTTCATGGCAAGTTTTTGTAGTCTTTGTAAGGTTTCAATTTCATTCCTAATTTGGTTGATGCTTGTAGGGTCCAGTGATGTTGAGGTTTCAAACACCAACTGCTTTTGTTTCCTGATTGCTTCCCTTTTACCATACAGTTTATGAATGAGGTTGTTCCTTAATCTTTCACTAGTAGGTCTGCAGAGTCCTTCTGTATAAGGAGAGTTTAGTCTATTTGCACAAGGATTTTTAATCCGGAGACCTTGTGGTATGAGATTCCTCTTTTTGCATCTTGAGAGATGTCACTGTTCACCTGTATTTCCTTTGTGATCAGGACACAGGTGAACAGTGATCAGGGATGACAAACTTCACACTTTGATATACAGAAAACCGACTGACCGATGCAGCTATCTCCATAGTTCCAGTTTTCACCCCCAACACACTAAACGGGCCATCATACACAGCCAGGCCATCAGATACCACCAAATATGTTCAGACCCAGAGGACAGAGATAAACATCTCAGAACACTGGCAGACTCCTTCCATAAGAAAGGATACAAAGACAAAACCATAAACAGCAGCATAAACACAGCCTTGGAAACCCGAAAGAAAATCTCCTCCAATACAAAGAGAAAAAAACAAATAACTGTGTCCCTCTAGCCACTACATACAACCCAGCACTAGAAGGGATAAAAAAGATAATCAAAGATTTACAACCCACTATAACAGAAGATGATACTCTGATAGAAATATTCCAACAACCCCCAATATTGGCTTTCAGGCAACCACCCAACCTCAGACATAAACTAATCAGCAGGAAACTTCACTCTGATTATCAAGTCACAAATAATGGAAGCAAACCCTGCAATAAAAAATGTTGCAAACTGTGCAACCAGATAAATTAATCTAGAAGTGTCACACACACAAATGGGACCTTCAATATCATGGGATCATACAGCTGTACCTCTAGTAATGTGGTGTACCTTATTCAATGCAATAGGTGCAACAAAGGATCTTATGTTGGGGAAACAGGACAGAAATTGCAAACAAGGATGAATTTACACAGACATTCCATCAAGAATCATAAAGAAGATGATTTCTGCACACCGGGGGGACATTATTTTTCACAACCGGACCACACCAATTCTTAAAGGGTATTTCAGAACCACGCAGGAAAGGAAAACATTTGAACTAAGAATGATTCTTCTTTTTGACACAAAAACGTCTTAAACTTGGATATAGGTTTTCTCACTCATCATTCTAAAATTTTACGACCCCCTCTGTGACTGTCACCCTCCCCCTCCCCTCCCCCAGTCTATAACTCTGCCTGTCTTATCTCACTATCTCTGCAGCTAGTTTCATTACCATGGCTTTATACATTGATTTGTATTTGTTTGTTTTTCCTCTTTCTCCTTTCCCTCAGAGGTTTTTTTTCTTCTTTTTTTTCTTCTCTTTTTTTTTTTTAACATTTGGCTAAAACTGTTTTTATTCAATACTGCTTGGACCTTGAAGAAAGGGAGATACCCCGAAAGCTTGTCCTGAAAAATTTTATGTTAGTGCAAATAAAAAAAAGTATAATGGACAGTACTCAATTTTCTCTGGCACAATTGCACTAATACGGCTACAATCACCACAAGCAATATGGAGTGCACAATTAATAGTTGTCCTGTGGACAGATTCTCCCACCTGAGCTGTGGATCTCTACAGCTCCTAGAGAGTTACCATGGACCTCTTGGCTGCATCTCTGATTAATGCTTTCCTTGCCCAGCTGGTCAGTTTAGGTGGACGGCCGTGTCTTGGTAGGTTTGCAGTTGTGTCATACTCTCTCTATTTTCGGATGATGGATTTAACAGTGCTCCATGAGATGTTCAAAGCTTGGGATTGTTTTTATAACCTAACTCTGCTTTAAACATCTCCACAACCAAGGCCATCTTTAATGTGGGGAAAACAGGTCAGCTGCCACGGGCCCAATCTTTGTTGGGGGCCCAAAACAGATGCCGCTTGATCCCGCGCTGCCTGCAAATTGGGAACCTGATGATTGCATTGCAGAGCGTACGCTGCATGGAGGACACAGGAGGTGGAATTGTATTACGTAGGCAGGCAGCAGAGAGCGGGGCCGGGAGCTTTACTGACACTCTCACCTTGCCCCATGTCTCAGGAGTTAACGGATCAGTAAAAAGAGAGAATCAAAGTGGCAGCCCTGCCCCAGCCAGTAGAGAGGGGCCGGGAGCTACACTGATGCTCTGACCTGCCCCATGCAGCCTGTATGCTCGGGAGAGAGCGGCTGTAGAGAGAGCAGAGATCAGAGTGGGAGCCCCGCCCCCTGGACTGCTGAAAGTGAATGGTGAGCCAGCAAACCAGGTATGCCCTTACACCCATAGAATGCCTAACTGCTCTTCTCTATACTCTGAGCTGTGTTATTCAATTGTAAAGCTCTGCATTGCTGAAAGTTCTATGACCATCTCCTGTACCATGCCACAGTCTCTGGTAATTTCCTGTACCATGCTGCAGTCTTTGGTAATCTCATGTACCATGCTGCAGTCTCTGGTAATCTCATGTGCCATGCCACAGTCTCTGGTAATCTCATGTACCATGCCGCAGTCTCTCGTAATCTCATGTACCATGCCGCAGTCTCTGGTAATCTCATGTACCATGCAGCAGTCTCTGGTAAACTCATGTACCATGCCGCAGTCTCTGGTAATCTCATGTACCATGCCGCAGTCTCTGGTAATCTCATGTACCATGCAGCAGTCTCTGGTAATCTCCTGTACCATGCCCCAGTCTTTGGTAATCTCATGTACCATGCCGCAGTCTCTGGTAATCTCCTATACCATGCCACAGTCTCTGGTAATCTCATGTACCATGCCAGGGTCTCTGGTAATCTCCTGTACCATGCCGCAGTCTCTGGTAATCTCCTGTACCATGCAGCAGTCTCTGGTAATCTCATGTACCATGCCGCAGTCTCTGGTAATCTCCTGTACCATACCACAGTCTCTGGTAATCTCATGTACCATGCCAGGGTCTCTGGTAATCTCCTGTACCATGCCGCAGTCTCTGGTAATCTCATGTAGCATGTCTGCAGTCTCTGGTCATCTCCTGTAGCATGTCTGCAATCTCTGGTCATCTTCTACAGCAGTCCGCAGTCTCTGACAGTCTCCTGCAGTATGTCCGAAGTCTCTGACATCCTCCTGTAGTATGTCTGCAGGCTCTGACCTTGTCCTGTAGTGTGTTTAGTCTTTGACCTGTAGTATGTAGTCTTTGACCCTCTTCTGTATTATGTGTATTAATGTGCCATTTTATTTGCTTAATTATTTGGGATTGTTCCACTGCTCAATGAGTGGTAATGATGTGCTGTAACCTCTAGTAACCAAACAGTGAGCAGTAATAATGTGCAGTAACCTCTAGCAACCAATCGGCAAGCAGAAATTATGTGTTGTAACTTCTAGCAACCAGTCAGTGAGCGATAATGATAGGGTGTAAACTCTGGCAACCAGTTGCAATCGCTGTGTGATCTGCTGCAGTAAACTGATTTTGAGTCTTCCTGTTATTTTTTTGTAGGTCTCAGAATGGAGGGGGCCCCAAGAAAATGTTTGCTCAAGGTCCAATTAATATTAAAGATGGCCCTGTCCACAACTTTATCCCTGGCCTATCTGGTATGTTCTTTGGCCTTCATGATGCTGTTTGTTCACTAAGGTTCTCTAACAAACCTCTGAGGGGTTCACAGAACAGCTATGTTTATACTGAGAGTAAATTACACACGGGTGGACTCTATTTACTAATTAGGTGACTTCTGAAGTCAATTGGTTCCACTATATTTTAGTTAGGGGTATCAGAGTAAAGGGGGCTGAATACAAATGCATGCTGCACTTTTCACATAATTGTAAAATATGTTGAAAATCATTTATCATTTTCCTACTAATTCACAATCATGTGCCACTTTGTGTTGGTCTATCACATAAAATCCCAATAAAATACATTTACATTTTCAGTTGCAACATGTCAAAATGTGGAAAATTTCCAGGAGTATGAATACTTTTTCAAGGCACTGTATATACAGTATCTCACAAAAGTACACCCCTCACATTTTTGTAATTATTTTATGATAGCTTTTCCTGTGACAACACTGAAGAAATTACACTTTGCTACAATGTAAAGTAGTGAGTGTACAGCTTGTATAACATTGTAAATTTGCTGTCCCCTCAAAATAACTTAATGCAGCCATTATTGTCTAAACTGCTGGCAACAAAAGTGAGTACACCCCTAAGTGAAAATGTCCAAATTGGGCCCAAAGTGTCAATATATTGTGTGGCCACCATTATTTTCCAGCACTGCCTTAACCCTCTTGGGCATGGAGTTCACCAGAGCTTCACAGGTTGTCACTGTAGTCCTCGTACACCCCTTCTTGAAAACATCATGAAGCTGGTGGATGTCAGAGACCTTGCACTCCTCCATTTTCCATTTGAGGATGCCCCACAGATGCTCAATAGGGTTTAGGTCTGGAGACATGCTTGACCAGTCCATCATCTTTACCCTCAGCTTCTTTAACAAGACAGTGGTCATCTTGGAGATGTGTTTGGGGTCCTTATCATGTTGGAATACTGCCCAGTCTCTGAAGGGAGGGGATCATGCTCTGCTTCAGTATGTCACAGTACATGTTGGCATTCATGGTTCCCTCAATGAACTGTAGCTCCCTATTGCTGGCAGCACTCATGCAACCCCAGACCATGACACAGGGCCACTGATAAGGCAGTACAACCAGCCCTGTTGTACTGGGCCTGGGCTCTATCAATGCAGCAGGGGGGCCCGGGCAGCTTTAAAGTTATTTTTTGCCTAAATAAATAAAATGTTTTTTTTTTTAAAACCATACCCTGCTCGACTTTCAAATCAGATGGTAATTACAATTTCCTGGGCTCCATCAGGTCAACATAGGGGCCCAGGAGGTGGCAGCAGAGGAGGGACTTTTTTTTCTTTTTCGGGCGCAGGCAGACAAGTCCATGCACTGCCCATATTATAGTACTGGCTGCAGCCACCCGCTGCCTCTGCCTTCCCTGGCGGAGTGATTCTTTTCTACAATGCTCCCTCCTCAGTAAGTTCCGTGAACGGAGGGGGAGACTGATTTGAGGCGGGGACTCGGAAGGCTGAGACAGCACAAGCAGGCTTAATGTCTCAGGCAAGCGGCAGTACACACTGACACTGAGTACTGTATTAGGAAGGTACGCTCTCCGACTCCCCACTGTGTGACTATTATGATCAGAGCACAGCATCTGCTCTGTCACTGAGTCACATGGCTGTTGGGTGCTGATTTTTGGCTGTACTGTTTTACAGATTATAACACAGTACAGCCTTAAGAAAGTCAGCATTTAACAGCCATGTGACACAGTGACAGAGCAGATGCTGTGCTCTGATCATAATAATGATGGTAATCATAAGCATGAGGTGCTTGATTACATTTGTGTTTGGGGGGCAGTAAATAGCTGAGCTGTTCTTTTAATGCCCCCAACCACTCCCCTTTAGGAACTATACGCCCAAATGTTCCATTTAGATCCATTGGTCATTTTTTTTATGCAGACCTTCATGTAGGTCTATGGGAGTCTGGATGTAAATTGACCTCTGTCTGTTTACATCCACGATCAACAGGTTGCTGGTGCCATGCAGGTCTCATTAGCAGGGATGAGCTCAGGTATGTTTGCAGCTTTGTCTAATCAAATTTATAGCAGGCAGGAGAAAAACAAATATCACTTGAAGACAAGGCTGCATTTTTTGAGGGGGGCGGGGTCGGGGGGCCCCGTTAGGTAGGCTGTATGGGGCCCCATGATTTCTAACAGCGGCCCTGCCATGACACTCCCACCACCATGCTTTTCATTTAGGCAAGACACACTTGTCTTTGTACTCCTCACCAGGATGCCACCACACATGCATAACACCATCTGAACCAGATACGTTTATATTGGTCTCATCAGACCACAGTACATGTTTCCAGTAAACCATGTCCTTAGTCTGCTTGTCTTCAGCAAACTGTTTGCTGGGCTGTCTTGTTCATCATCTTTAGAAGAGGCTTCCTTCTGGGATGACTGCCATGCAGACCAATTTGATGCAGTGTTTGGCGTATGGTCTGAGCACTGACAGGCTTACCCCCTCACCTCTTCAACTTCTGCAGAAATGCTCTCAGCACTCATACGTCTGTTTCCCAAAGACAACCTCTGGATATGATGCTGAACAGGTGCACTGAACTTCTTTGGTCGACTATGGCAAGGCCTGTTCTGAGTTTTGGTTATTATTTCAGTGGTGATTTTGGATCACCAGTGGTGGTGCTGCTGAGCGGTTTTTGAAAAAATTGGCGCAAAGTGCAGAGTGTGCAGTGTGAGACAGCATGTGTGTGGGAGCTGCGGACCCACTCCCCCCCCCCAGCGAGATCGGGAGGTGGCAGCTGAATAGCAGGACAGCCGCACGGAACAGTGACCTGTACCGACAGAGGAGGCGGCGGCTGGGAGTAGTGACAGGCAGAAGCAGAGGGCACTCTAGACCCCCCCGTGACTGAAGTGATTTAACAGGAGCGGAGGGACGGGAGAGGCAGCAGGAGAGGAGTGACCGGGGGCAGTATCCCAAGAAGCGGATCTGAGGACAGAGGAGGCGGGCGGTGGAAGACTGACAAGGAGAGACAGCGGTGAGTGCAGATCGCACTGTGTGTCGGAGCCAGGAGGGGGGAGGCTAAAGGCAGAGACTGACGAGCTGCAGTGGCAGATTACAGAGGCTAAGGAGGGAGACACAACTGCTAATAAAAGACTGACTGTGTGAGACCTGTGTATTGTGAGACCTGTGTATTGGGAGTACCTGAGTATTGGGAGTACCTGAGTTTTGAGGGTGCCTGAGTATTGAGAGTACCTGAGTATTGGGGGTACCTGAGTGTTGAGAGTACCTGGGTATTGAGAGTACCTGAGTATTGGGGGTACCTGAGTGTTGGCAGTACCTGAGTATTGGGGGTACCGGAGTGTTGAGAGTACCTGAGTATTGGGGGAACCTGAGTGTTGGGAGTACCTGAGTATTGGGGGTACCTGAGTGTTGGGAGTACCTGAGTATAAGGAGTACCTGAGTGTTGGGAGTACCTGAGTATAAGCAGTACCTGAGTGCTGGGAGTACCTGGGTATAAGGAGTACCTGAGTGTCGAGGTACCATGAGCGTCGGGAGTACCTAAGTGTTGGGAGTACCTGGGTATAAGGAGTACCTGAGTATTGGGGGTACCTGAGTGTTGGGAGTACCTGAGTGTTGGGA
>BLSH010466444.1:190768-205385 GCA_018402905.1 Glandirana rugosa
TGACGTGTGTGTCTCAGTGTTCGTCCTTTGGGTCCTCTTCCCTCTCTCCCTGTCCGAAATTATTTATTTGTTCTAATACTAGGAAATGTCCGACTTTAGTTGTCAGGTGATTTTGTTTCCTCCTTTAATAGACTCCCTTCTCCTGGGTTTCCTGCTTGT
Organism: Glandirana rugosa; assembly: GCA_018402905.1. Taxonomy (NCBI): domain Eukaryota; kingdom Metazoa; phylum Chordata; class Amphibia; order Anura; family Ranidae; genus Glandirana; species Glandirana rugosa. The sequence goes on from BLSH010466444.1 coordinate 190,928, forward strand.
GACTCTGTGTGTGCAGTGCGGGAGGGGCCAGCGCCATCTTGCCTGTGCTGGGACTCAGTGTGACTGTAAAAAGTCTCTAATTTGTGGGGTTTGTCCCGCGTTTTCCTTTTCCCCATTAGGATGTTTGTGCTCACCTCTCCTTCCAGCTTCTTTTCAACCTCTCGGGTCGCTGATTAATAGCCGCTCGTAGCTTCAGGGATCCACGGTAGTCAGGAGCTCTGTTACAGTGCGTCCATGCACTCGCTCCGCCGGACACGCCCCCCCTAACAAGCGCCTTTTTTAAATTAAAAAATTCACTTTTTTGAGTTAAAAAAAATAAGACAACAGTAAGCTGTCCCCTGATGATGCTCTTAGCGTGAAATGCATAGAGGTGGGGGGGCGTGGCCGGCCGAGCTCCAGCGTGGAGGCATAGCAGAGAGCTCCATCCGACCGCCGGGAAAAAGACCAGATACAGCCGCAACAACAAGGAGACCACAAGCCAAATTAACCCTCCCTGCTACTAGGACATCCGTGACCGCAGCAGAGATGTCTAAACGCAGGAAAGAGCCCATACAAGTGGTCAAAATCCCGGAGTACTTCTCCTCCGTCTCCAGAGGCCTAAGGCAAGATGGCGCTGGCACGAACAGGGAGCAGCATGCTGAGACGGACACCGCGCTGCCACAGGGAAAGACCCTACAGCAAGGTAACATCCACACCTATACACACAGGGACCCTCTGCCTGAGGACAACAGCCCCACAACCAGAAGCCCAGCCAAATCCAAGCCCCGCAGGAACTCCACCTCAGAACAGGACGACACAGGGGGCATGGAGGTGGGAGAAAATCAGGCCAACAATGAAACAGGGCCCTGTAGCAAAGCAGACCCGATCGCCATATTCCCCACAACGGGCCAGCCAGTATCCGATGTAATGTTAAAAGAAATGCTGATGTCCCTCCGAGCCTCCCTGTCAGCGGACCTAGTAAACAGTATTCAACATTGTCAGAAAGAAGTAGCTTCACTAGGAAAAAGAGTAAGCACGATGGAGGACAGATTGGGAGACTACACTACCCCCTTTAACCTATTAGTGGATGACCACAACTCACATAAAGAGGAAATATTATGGATCAAGGACAAAATAGCAGACCTAGAGGACAGAAGCAGAAGACATAACATAAAAATAAGAGGAATTCCAGAATCTGTCCCCAATCACCAATTACAACAGTTTGCTCTATCCCTATTCTCCACAATGGCCCCGGACCTAAACCCGCACAATTTGATGATAGACAGAATACCCAGGGTACCCAAACCCTCATTTCTGCCTGCAGAGACTCCCAGGGATGTGCTCTTAAAAGTGCACTATTATCACATAAAAGAACTACTGATGTCCACCTACAGGAAAACTGGTAATCTCCCAGAACAATACTCCTCACTACAGCTACTTCCTGACCTCTCCAAACACACGTTGCAACGCCGAAACACAACCTGGCTACCATCACCAAAGCTTTAAGAAATCACGCCATACCTCACAAATGGAGATACCCAGCCACTCTATCTATCACACATAATGGGATCACAAAGTCAATATCCTCTCTAGAAGAGGGCCTGTCAGCCCTGCGGGAGTGGGGAATACTCCCAGATCCACCGCTGCCCAAGCAAAGCCCCCAGCACATTCCACACTCTGATAATGATTGGCGCATAGTCTCCAAGAAGAAACTTCCCAAAAACCGTGATAGAAGCGGCTCTAACCAACATTCACTCAAACAACACAATTCCCCATCAGGTCACTAACCGGATACCTCCAGTTTGACACCCCTCCAATACCGGCAAACCCGGTCTTGCATCCAGATCGCATTGTTAGATCTTGTTCTCTTTTTATCTTTTTTATATGTTTCTATCAAAAAGCTCACATTTGTTGCTCTACACCACCCCTAATCCTTTCCTCCTTTGTTCGGTGCATGATATGGAGCCCAACGTCCGTTATGTCTTCAGCATCAAGATATCTGAATATCATCTGACAAATCGGATCCTGAACAACATGGACCAAGAAACAACAAACCTTCGCCTGAACTCAACCACAGTGCCACCCTCTGGACCAGAACGGAACTGTGAGTACGCAACTACACCCACCAATACATTGAGCACCCTTTCACCATGATAACATGCCTATCTCTTAATGCCAGAGGCCTCAACCACCCGGCCAAACACCGCTCCATGTGGGAAGAGGCAGTCAAACTAAAAATTGACGTACTAGCAGTACAGGAAACCCACTTCCAGAAAGGTGCCACACCGAGATGCACACACAAGAACTACCCCAACATTTTTCTAGCCTGTGACTCCAAAAGCAAAAAGAAAGGCGTGCTCCTTGCAATCAGAGACTCACTGGCATTCTCCCTCAAGAATGCAATCTTGGACCAAGAGGGCCGCTACATAATAGTCACCTGCGACATCAATGCTAAACCCTTTACCTTAGTGACCCTCTATGCCCCGAACGCTCGCCAGCTGAGATTTCACAAAGCCCTTCTAAGGCAAATTACTAAAATCAAATACGGCCATCTCTTGATCTGTGGTGATTTCAACCTCACAGTTGATCCCAGCATAGGCAGCACAAAACCATCTCCAGGAAGAAACACATCCCTAAGAAACCTATTTCACACAGAAGAACTATATGACATTTGGAGGTGCCAACATGCATCAGAAAGAGACTTCACGTTTTTTTCCTCAAGACACCGGAGCTACTCCCGCATAGACTTATTCGTGACCGATAAATGGTTACTACAACAAATCTCAACATCTAAGATCCACGAAATAACATGGTCTGACCATGCAGCTGTATCCATACAAATAGCAAAAAAGGGTGCCTCCCCCCCGACCCGCATCTGGCGCTGCAACACAGATTTACTACAAAATCCAAACCTAACAAAAACTCTAAAAGACAATTTAACAGAATTTTTCTCCATCAATGCTCCCTCGGTAAACAACCCCTTCTTAATCTGGAATTCCCACAAAGCCTTCATAAGAGGCATAATGATTCAACAAAGTGCTAGAGCAAGGAAAGCACACAACTCTAAAATCAACACAATCATAGAAGAAATACATAAACTAGAAACACTCAACAAGCAGAACACCACACCTCAAACCACAAACTCATTGCAATCCTTAAGAGAGGAGCTGCGTAAACTTCTAGCTATCCTGAAACATACCAAAGCCAACTACTACGCTAACGCAAACAGAGCAGGCAAACTCTTAGCGAGCAAACTCAAAACAACTCAAGCCAAATCGAGAATCGCACACCTCAATCGCCCAACCACAGGTCACAATATAACTAACCCTCAAGAGATTGCGAACCAGCTCGCGACCTTTTATGGTAACCTATACAACTTAGCAACAGACTCACACACCCCACAACCCACAGAACTAGCGATTGACACTTTCCTCCAAAAACTAAACCTCCCGTCTCTATCACCTCAACAGCTCCAACAACTTAATGCCCCATTTACAAACAAGGAAACACAAGCCACAATAAAATCACTCGCTACAGGGAAATCACCGGGGCCAGACGGCCTCCCAAGTGAGTATTACCGCACGTTCAAAGACATCCTAACACCCTACCTTACCTCAATGTTTACCGAGGCAGCATCCCACTCCGAATTTCCCCAAGAAATGCTTAAAGCGCATGTGATCGCAATACCCAAACCGGGGAAAGATCCTGCCATAGCAGCCAACTATAGACCAATATCTCTACTAAACGTAGACATAAAAATGTATGCTAAAGTCTTATCCCAACGATTAAATGAAATTATACCAACCCTCGTAAGCAGTGACCAGATGGGGTTCATCAAGGGGAGACAGACCTCTGATGCTACAAGAAGGATCTTAAATATTATCAACTTTGCTGAACGCACACGAACGCCTTCTCTGCTGCTCTCTATAGACGCAGAGAAGGCGTTCGACAGGGTGCACTGGAAATATATGACCAAGGTTTTATCAAAATTTGGCTTCACTGACCACATACTGTCAGCAATCCTCGCCCTATATTCTCACCCCACAGCACAAGTCTACACATCAGGTATGCTATCGGCCCCCTTCCAAATCAATAATGGAACAAGACAAGGCTGCCCCCTATCACCCACTATATTCAACCTATTAATCGAACCCCTGGCAACAGCCCTTAAATCCCACCCAAAACTTCATGGTTTCCATATAGGTACAAAAGACTAAAAAATAACATTATTTGCAGATGATGTAATACTCTCTCAGACCAACCCAGCGACGTCACTCCCAGAGGCCCTCCAAATACTGACCGAATTCAGCCAAATATCCTACTACAAAGTCAACTACTCCAAATCCCTCATCCTTAATTTAGGTATCACAGAATCACTCAAATGCTCCCTCCAAAAGAAGCTTCCCTTCAAATGGAGCCCACACAGTATACCCTATCTAGGTATCTCTCTTTGCAGCAAAACATCTGACCTACCAACACTGAACTTCCGTCCACTTATTAATAATATTCACGCACAGTTGAGACAACATGCCAATCAAGAGCTTTCTTGGGCAGGTAGACTAGCCTCATTCAAAATGATGATTCTACCCTAAATCTTGTACCTTTTCAGGACATTACCCATTCCCATACCCCTACACCTAATAAACTCCATATCAAAACTACTAAACAACTATGTCTGGAGAGGCAAAAAAGCCAGATGCTCCCAAGAAAAACGAATGGCCCACAAATTAGCTGGGGGAGCGGGCTGGGTAAATCTAAAAGACTACTACCTTGCAGTCTGAATAGATCAATTAAAACACTGGCTCCAAAATAACATCCAAACACCTTGGATAGAAATGGAACTAGCCCTAACCTCTGCTAAAACCCCTCAAGGCCTCCTCATAGGAGACGCCTGGAAACCATGGAACCTCGCCTCTCTCCCCCTAACTACTCAGGCCTCAATCTTAGCCTGGATATCTTTAAACTCGCAAACAACAGGTGAGAATCAAAGTCTGTATCCCACATACCCAACACAAATTCTTGAAGAAGTCATCCCAATGCTAGACACAACACCTTTACAGAAAGCAGGCCTAAAGCAGATAAAAGACCTGATGTGTACTGACAACATAAAACACATAAATACCCTCTTAGCAGAATATGATATCCCGAGAGAACATTACTTCATCTGTGCTCGGGTTATATCCTTCCTCACCAAGCACCCCCCCCAAGATAATTCTACCAAAACACCTACGAGAATTACTCACATCAACACATCCAGAAAAAAAAGGGATATCACTCTTCTATAACACACTACACAACAAGAAAACGATTGATATCTCTGGTAATCTGAAACCATGGGAGTTAGATCTGAAGACATGCTTCACTGCAGAACAATGGCACTCAGCATTCCATTCTATCTACATGCCATCTAAATGCACCACACACTGGGAAATGACTATAAAAATTACCCACAAATGGTATTATACACCACACAGAATAGCCACCTTCACTAAATCATCCTCACCCCTCTGCTGGAGAGGTTGTGGCCAAGTAGGCAACCTCACCCACATCCTCTGGAGCTGCCCAAACCTCAGAAGTTTCTGGTCCCAGGTTTTCAGACACATTGCAACAATAACAGGTTTCCTTAAACAATCAAAAATCCAGACCAATCTCCTACGCCAACTAATCTCCCTCGGAGTAGTTAAAAACAATGAGAGAGGATATCAGCGCTAAAACTGAAGCCAGCCAAAAACAATATTCAAACAATCTTAGGATTGAAGATCCAAACCCACAAGCAGCTGCTGTATAAATTGAAATGTATCCGAAAAATATTCAGCTAGCAATCTAATATAACTGAATTCAGCAGCGCTGAAATGATTAGTTAAAACCTCTGATGCAGAGGGAAATGATAATATAGAAGATGTCTATTGGTATCTCTTAATCAGATAGTTGATACACATAGATACATCATATCAAATCATGTTGCTAAAATTCAATAAAATAAATAAAATGAAAAACTACAAACCAATCCATAAACAACACTTGATCATAAGTATAAATACATTTTATCATGAGTGTGGGATCTGAAAATGAGTCCGAAAATTTAGAATAAAACTGAAAATCAAACAGTCTGTATAAACATCCAAAGAATGGGGGGTAATTCCAACTAAATCTTCATGATAGAAATCCAACACCACACCTCACTGTGAAGGAAAGAGGGGGCTTTCCCCCTATATGGAGAGACTCACCAAAGCCGAGATCAAAGACAGCCCTTTGCATGTGCAAGCAATGCTGGATCAGAGGATATCAATCTCCCATCCACACCTGGTCTCCGTTAATTCAATCTGGTCTCTGGTGGTTTGATCTGTATATGTCCTTCAATAAATAAAAGCTCCAATAGTGCGTTATCTTTTAAACACCTTTATTAATTTTTAGATAACAGAACCCCCCTGCGGGGTGTGCACTCACATTTAAAACAGTAATAACAATCATGACATATGTAGTTTCAATGAACGCCAGAGAAAGATCCCTCTCACCACTTCTCCGCTAAACAGCTGATCCGCGGTGTTCCAGGGTGGGATCCCCTCTGACTGTCCTGGTTGCTAGAGATGCCGTCTTGGTCACGCTCTGACGCGTTTCGTGATTCCTTCGTCTGAGAGCGTGACCAGACGACACAATACATCTCTCTTATATGCAGACAACCCATTGTAATTAACCCCTTGATCTGTGTGCGTCCCGTGTATGGGTTAGACACACGGAACACATCCATTACTCCCTGTATATTTCTGGGCTTCCGTCCAGCATTTTATCTCAGGAGTTAGCATTACATCCTCATATACCTCAGGATTGTATTGCATGTGTCGGACCGATAACTATAGAAATGTGAAATTCTATCTCCCTACAACATCAAATTATGTTGCAAGTATCGGATCACTTCCACAATACACTTATAATGATCATCTTTAACATGCATATATAAAGTAGAATTCCTACAGCAGTCATAAAAACGTAAAAAGACCCCCTTGACATATTTTAATTGAAAACCTCTCAAATTGGCCACAGAGAACTGATAATTACCTCAATACCCACTTGGGCAACTACTGTTCTAGGTCGCCCATGTCGGTGGGTGAATTTAATATACACACCCCATATGATAAATTACTAAATAAAATTACACAGATAAAAAACGAATCTATTAAGATGTGTAAACTTACAAGTGCTTCATCCATATTAGTGCAACTAAATAATACCCCTTAAACGTTCATAGAGGTAAGGAAATAACATCCTTCATAAGGTGAAATTGCACCAGCCACATATATAGCCATACATGGATAGACTGCTGAAACAATCCATAACACCAATCATTGAAACTATATATGATCAGCTGAAATCTAGCCATGTATCATTAATATAAACCGGTCTTAAAAGAGTTAATATGAATCAATCTTAAAAGAGTCATAAAATATCTTAAATCAGGTTCTAAAGTTACATAAAACAATCATATAATGGCATATAAATAGATTTCCTATAAACACTCATCCTCAAACGAAATTAAATGTATATGGAGCTTCCTCCTAAATAAAACTACGGGTAATATATTAATCCAATGTTGTAACTGATACTCTTTGTGCGCATTGTACTTTTCTTATAAGGCAACTTTTTATACATACAAAAAGGACACCCGATTTAAACGGGAACAGAGCTGTAGCATACAGTACATATATATACACACCAGCTCCCAATCCAGTCAAAATACGGATAATAGATAGATCCAGTGTTGTAACCAATACCTTTTATATACGCTATACTTTTCTTATAAAGCCACTTTCTATATATAAGCACACCCGATTTTAAGCGAGGACAGAATAGTACCATACATATATATACACAAGCTCCTAATCGTAGATGAGTACCTGGTGCAGCTATAATTCACTGCCCAGACAGAGATAAAATTCCTTACCTGGAAAGAACTCAAGCCTATTAGTCTCTAGTGAATCCACAGAAAGATATATAGATAAATCAAAGGAAATACAGGTATAATCTTGCAATTTTCACCAAGCTATTTTAGGAGTTATTAATGAATGCATTCACGTCTAACTCTACATTCATACCCATAGGCTCAAGAGTGTTAGCCAGGTAGATCCATTTCGTTTCACATTTTGAAATTTCCCTAACCTTATTTACTCCTCTCCAGTGTGGGGACAGTTTTTCTATTCCCCAAAACTTTAATCCGGAGGGATCTCTATTATGCTTATTTCGAAAATGTAAAGAGACACTGTGCTCTCTGAAACCTGCTTTGATGTTACTAATATGTTCAGACACACGTTTGCTCAGTGTTCTTTTAGTACGCCCTATATATAATAAATTACAGGGACATTGGAGGGAATACAACATATGTGGATCCACATGTAATAACATCTTTGATTTTAAACACTCGCTGTTCATCCGTGGATGTAAACTGCACAAAATTCCTTAAATGGGTGTTAACCTGCCTGCAGGATATACATCTGCGACATGCAAAAAACCCTGTCCTGTCCCAAAACATTTGAGGTCTTGTAGGAGGATCTAGGATTTTCTTAACAATTTTATCAGCAAACGAAGGTGCTTTTCTATAGATAAACACCGGTCTAGGGGGAATTTCTTTTTTCAAATGCTTATCCAGACTTAATATATCCCAATGTTTCCTAATAATGGATTCTACCTCTCTGTATTGAGAGTGGAAATCGCTAAAAAATCCCCAAGCAAATTTATTATTCATTTCTTTAGGTTTAGTTGTCAAACACTGGTCCCTAGGGACTACCTCAACTTCCTTCATTGTCTCCTCTAATTTTGTGGGACTGTAGCCTTTTTCAATGAGCCGACTCTTTATGATCTGTGCTTGTTCTTTAACCCCTTCCCGGCGGTAGGACGTCCATGGACGTCCTAGACTTTGAGGGGGGATATCTGAATGGTGCCAGCAGCTAGAGGCACCATTCAGATATCATTTTTTTCAGCTGGCGATTCTGTACACCACAAGAACGATCATAGCGGCAGTTCAGCCGCTTGATCGTTCTTGTAGGCAGCGGGAGGGGACGTCCCGCCCTCCCGCCGCCATTCGGTGCTTCTCCCGTGCCGCCCGCACGATCGGTGGCAGGGAGAAGAGATCCGTCGCCGCTGGAGTGTCGTCAGGGAGATGACTGATGACCATCTGGTCACCAGTCATCTCTATGACCCTCGGAGGACCGGGAGCGATGTTATGACGTCACGCCCGGCCCGGCTTTAGTAAACAAAGCCGTGATCACGGCTGGAAAGGCTGGGATCGGAATTTTTTTTTCTGATCTCAGTCTTTTCAGCCTGCAGGAGAGATGTGAGGTCATATTGACCCCACCATCTCTCCATAAAGAGGACCTGTCACGCACCATTCCTATTACAAGGGATGTTTACATTCCTTGTAATAGGAATAAAAGTGATAAAAAAAAAGAAGCAGAAGCGAACGCATACGTAAGCCCCGCCCACATATGTAACCGGTGTTCAAACCACACATGTGAGGTATCGCCGTGTACGTTAGAGCGAGAGCAATCATTCTAGCACTAGACCTCCTCTGTAAACCTAAACATGTAACCTGTAAAAAAATTTAAAGGTCGCCTATGGAGATTTTTAAGTACCAAAGTTTGGCGCAATTCCACGAGTGTTCGCAATGTTAAAGCATGACATATTGGGTATCAATTTACTTGGCGTAACATCCTCTTTTACAACATACAAAAAAATTGGGCTAACTTTACTGTTCTGTATTTTTTTAATTCACTAAACTGTTTCTTTTCCAAAAAAAAAACGCGTTTGAAAAATTCCTGAGCAAATATCGTGTGATATAAAAAGTTGCAATGATTGCCGTTTTATTCCCTAGAGTACCTGCTAAAAAAACATATATAATGTTTGGGGGTTCTGAGTATTTTTCTAGCAAAAAAATGATGATTTTTACATGTAGGAGAGGAGTGTCAGAAATGGCCCGGTAAGGAAGGGGTTAAAATCAGTCTCCTCGGTGCAGTTTCTCTGTCCTCGCTTAAAATCGGGTGTGTTTATGTATAAAAAGTGGCTTTATAAGAAAAGTATAGCGTATATAAAAGGTATTGGTTACAAAACTGGATCTATCTATTATCCGTATTTTGACTGGATTGGGAGCTGGTGTATATATATGTATGCTACAGCTCTGTTACAATTTAAATCGGGTGTCTTTTTTGTATATATAAAAAGTTGCCTTATAAGAAAAGTACAATGCGCACAAAGAGTATCAGTTACAACATTGGATTAATATATTACCCGTAGTTTTATTTAGGAGGAAGCTCCATATACATTTAATTTCGTTTGAGGGTGAGTGTTTATAGGAAATCTATTTATATGCCATTATATGATTGTTTTATGTAACTTTAGAACCTGATTTAAGATATTTTATGACTCTTTTAAGATTGATTCATATTAACTCTTTTAAGACCGGTTTATATTAATGATACATGGCTAGATTTCAGATGATCATATATAGTTTCAATGATTGGTGTTATGGATTGTTTCAGCAGTCTATCCATGTATGGCTATATATGTGGCTGGTGCAATTTCACCTTATGAAGGATGTTATTTCCTTACCTCTATGAACGTTTAAGGGGTATTATTTAGTTGCACTAATATGGATGAAGCACTTGTAAGTTTACACATCTTAATAGATTAGTTTTTTATCTGTGTAATTTTATTTAGTAATTTATCATATGGGGTGTGTATATTAAATTCACCCACCGACATGGGCGACCTAGAACAGTAGTTGCCCAAGTGGGTATTGAGGTAATTATCAGTTCTCTGTGGCCAATTTGAGAGGTTTTCAATTAAAATATGTCAAGGGGGTCTTTTTACGTTTTTATGACTGCTGTAGGAATTCTACTTTATATATGCATGTTAAAGATGATCATTATAAGTGTATTGTGGAAGTGATCCGATACTTGCGACATAATTTGATGTTGTAGGGAGATAGAATTTCACATTTCTATAGTTATCGGTCCGACACATGCAATACAATCCTGAGGTATATGAGGATGTAATGCTAACTCCTGAGATAAAATGCTGGATGGAAGCCCAGAAATATACAGGGAGTAATGGATGTGTTCCGTGTGTCTAACCCATACATGGGACGCACACAGATCAAGGGGTTAATTACAATGGGTTGTCTGCATATAAGAGAGATGTTTTGTGTCGTCTGGTCACGCTCTCAGACGAAGGAATCACGAAACGCGTCAGTGCGTGACCAAGACGGCATCTCTAGCAACCAGGACAGTCAGAGGGGATCCCACCCGGGAACACCGCGGATCAGCTGTTTAGCGGAGAAGTGGTGAGAGGGATCTTTCTCTGGCGTTCATTGAAACTACATATGTCATGATTGTTATTACTGTTTTAAATGTGAGTGCACACCCCGCAGGGGGGTTCTGTTATCTAAAAATTAATAAAGGTGTTTAAAAGATAACGCACTATTGGAGCTTTTATTTATTGAAGGACGGCTTTGGTGAGTCTCTCCATATAGGGGGAAAGCCCCCTCTTTCCTTCACAGTGAGGTGTGGTGTTGGATTTCTATCATGAAGATTTAGTTGGAATTACCCCCCATTCTTTGGATGTTTATAAAGACTGTTTGATTTTCAGTTTTATTCAAAATTTTCGGACTCATTTTCAGATCCCACACTCATGATAAAATGTATTTATACTTATGATCAAGTGTTATTTATGGATTGGTTTGTAGTTTTTCATTTTATTTATTTTATTGAATTTTAGCAACATGATTTGATATGATGTATCTATGTGTATCAACTATCTGATTAAGAGATACCAATAGACATCTTCTATATTATCATTTCCCTCTGCATCAGAGGTTTTAACTAATCATTTCAGCGCTGCTGAATTCAGTTATATTAGATTGCTAGCTGAATATTTTTCGGATAGGTATCCTTAAACAACCTTACCCATCCCTGGCAATTCTTAACATTGGAATAGACGATTACCCTGCAACCCAAAGAGTTGTAGTTACCCACATATTATTAGCAGCAAGACAAACAATCCTCAGGAAGTGGAAAACAAATATAGCACCTAATATGTCAGAAGTAACATCCTTAGTGCATCAAAACTACACCTGTGAACGCACCATAGCTTACAAAAACTCATCAGGAGCTACATTCCACAAAAAATGGGAAATATGGCCCAAAATGGATAACTAACCAACAAACATGGACATTCTTGCACCGAACTCCCCCTTCTCCCCTCCCTTACTCACCACCTCTACCTTACACTACCCCAACCTCACTTATCTCTCTTCTCCACCTATCCCCCCTTCAACACTCAGCCACCGCTAAAACCTCACCCTAACCTACTTGTCAACATTCCTACCACTAATACATCATTGTGAGCAGTTGTTGTTGTTCATCATATTTCCCCAAACTTCACGGACGCAAGGATCCTGGGTACTCCACTTATGACTGATGATCCTATATCTAACTTGACTCACCTCAGGAAGATGCCATGTCCAGGCGGCAGGCTGCCCTGTACCCTCGGACACAAATGTGCTCCCAAAGGGGTGCCCGAGGGAGCAGTAGCGGTCCCCGTAGTCGGTAACCCTGACGGCATGCGCACCCTGATAACACAAACATAGCTGCAATCCTATCTACGCAACCCCACATAGTGAACACACGAGTACCAATGGTTTAACAAAACGATACCCCTAAGAACAACAAACAATATAAAACTTTGGAAGAAATGTTTCTTCTATTATTAATATTATCTCGTTGAATACTCATGGTCATACCATTACACTGTTTTTACCTCGTCTATATGACTATCGTTACCCATGAGACTTATGTCATTGTTTATTGTACCACAAATTTTCAATAAAAATTGATTTGAAAAAAAAAAATGCATAGAGGTGAGGTGCGGTATGCACGTAGGAAGGAGCCCGAGAGTCTAGCATCGGCTGTTGGCACGCGCGCTGACCCACTGCACAGCAGCCACACATCACTCTGAAGCCGATCAGCTGCATATGATTCGATGCCAATTTTTTGTGGAGACAAATGTGAGTGCATTGGATTCCTTTTTTACTTTTTATTCCAATAAAGAAGTATTACACTACTTCCTGCTTCCTGTGGCTCTTTTGATTGAGCCGGTTTTATACAGCTCTTCATTGTGAATAACGATCGAGAGTGGATGTACATCTGATATTGGAACCGTTGTGTTATTGAACATCTTAATAGATCTATGCCTGCTGGACATTTATGGTCGAATGTCTCTGGGGAGCATATATATTTGCACAGTTTTGTGGTGGAGCACAGTGTGTGATTAAGTTGGATACCTATAATCATCCTATCGTCACTGGTGTGGAAACCAAGCATGCTGACACTTTTCTATTGGTATGAAATTGAAACATTGGACTTTATATCTGATACACTATATTTTTTTCATTTGGACTGCACTTCTATTTATCTATATATGCATATTTGATTCATAGGTATATTATACACTTGTCTATATTTCTTTAAATGATAGTGGCCTTGGTTACATAAACAGTATATTAGCCCAATTTTTTTCTCTATTTTGAAAGATTATATATTACGCCGAGTAAATTGATACCCAACATGTCATGTTTCAAAATTGCGCCCGCTCATGGAATGGTGACAAACTCTGGCACTTAAAAATCTCCATCGGTGAAGTTTAAAAAGGTCTACAAGTTACCAGTTTTGAGTTCCAGAGTAGGTCTAGTGCTAAAATTATTGCACTCACTCTATCGATCGGCGATACCTCACATGTTTGGTTTGAACAGCGTTTTCATATGCAGGCAGGACTTGCTTATGCGTTCGCTTCTGCCCGCGAGCTCGTGGGGAAGGGGCACTTTAATTTTTTATTTTTATTTTTTATTTTACTTTTTACTTTTACACTGTCTATTTAAAAAAAAATGTTGGGTCACGTTTATTCATATTACAAGGAATGTAAACATTCCTTGTAATGGAAAAAAGTATGACAGGACTAGAGTTGAGCGAACCTCTGGAAGTTCGGGTTCTGCTGGTCCGTCCGAACTTCGGGACAAAGTCCGGGTCCGGGTCCGGACGGAACCCGAACGATCGCACGGACAACGAACCCCATTGAAATCAATGGGGACCCGAACTTTTAGGCACAAAAATGGCTGTAGGAAAGTCCTGGAAAGCCCCAGAGGGCTGCAAAAGGAAGTAAAATGGGGGTAAGGGTAGGGCAAGTGCCCTACAAAAAAATGGGGACAGGGAAATAACTGTAAATATTTAAAAAAAAATAAAAACATAAAAAAAGCAAAAATGGAGGTGAATGTGGATCATCTTCAAACTGTGTCTGAAAAGTATTAATTAACGGTAGAAGCCATATAACTGTTCTAAAATCATCTTCAAACTAGGGCAAGTGCCCTAAAAATAAATTGGGATAGGGAAAATAAATTAAAATCAAGTAAAAAAACGGGAAGGGGGGTGGATGTGGAGTA
>BLSH010466444.1:215431-262580 GCA_018402905.1 Glandirana rugosa
TCAGAAAGAACACTATAGGGGTTATGCAGTGTCAAACCAAAAGCTACATGTTTATGGTCAACAGGCCTTACTCTTCCAGACCCAACAGTTGTCCACACTGCCCTTCTCCTGTCTTTGAGGAAGAGGTGGATTATTGCAGGGCAGCTCAACACAACAAACTGGCTTAGACAACCTCCTGATCTCAGACTGCAGAGCACAAACCAAGGAATTTAGACAGGCAATGTCATCACGTAGACTAGAAACCTGCATACAAATGGGACAACATCCAAGCTTCCACAAAGCACCACGAAAAATAAATGCCAAACAAGTATTGCACTGAACTAAACCAAAGATCTTTAAAGAGAGATTTGCTTAAATTCAAACACAGGCACTAATCAAATAGAGTTGTTGTCTCCAAACTCCTGCTGTTTTCAAACTACTGTTTGTTCAAAACTATGCACTTTTGTCCTACTGCACTTCTGTACTGCTGCAATTGGAAAGAGCAACTATCAGGATTAAACTCTACAAGAGTTGCTCCCCTTCTTAAATACAACACTAATTAAGCACCAATTTGGTCAACAGCCCACCTCTATTACATATGCTAATTGACAACACCCAGTATTCAACACCTCAACAGCACTTAGCAAACAAACACTAATAACAACACAGCCAAAATACCAATGTTAACAAGCAAACAATTTAAGAAAAGCAATTTGAAATACTTTAAGGAAACTAGAAATAATTTAAACTTACTGTATCCAACTACTGTTTGTTCAAACAGTAACCTGTGACTTAGCAGAATTTTGGAATCAGCTTTATGTAGGGTCCCTTCCATGCCTCTGCGCACCCCTCGTGGGTTCAAACTGTGCAGGGAGGCGCAGGAAGGGGCCTCCTACTTCCTACAAGCCTTGATATGGATATGAACAGGGTGAGGTGAAAAGGGGTAGATGGTACGCACAAATAGGGGAGTGTGGCGTGATATTGTTCAGTAATTCCGCGGTGGACTAAAACTTATCATTATGACAGGGATTGTGGGTTTGGAATATACAAGGTGACATTTTTGGTCCAGATTGACCATTGATGGTCAAAGATCTTGCATGTCATTGAGTTTATTGTTATACTTCTTTCATATGTGTGATTTATGTGAACTATGTTTATTACTTCTGATATGTTTGGGGAGTCAGTAGATTTCCACTTTCTGAGGATCGTGTTTTGAGCTGCTAAAAGAATGTTATTATCTGTCTCATTTGTTTTGGGAAGGTTTCTATACCAAGGTTTAGGAGTGCTAATGGTGGGTTAGGCTTAGTTAGTATGCCTGTGACTGCAGATATCAGATTAAAGGTTTGTCTCCAAAAGCTGGTAAGACATGGGTATTCCCATAGGACATAGCTGAGGTTGCCGCATCCCCTCCAGCACAGGGGAAAGCTATTTGGGGAAAATTTTGTTAGTCTATATGGTGTGTAGTGCCATCTGTGGATAAGCTTGAGCATCATTTCCCAGTGATTACTGCATTTGGAGTATTTGTATGTTGATTGTAAGGCTATGCTCCATTGATGTGAGGAGTAAGACCTGGCTATGTCTGTTACTCATTTTATGATTGCGGGGAATTTATGGAATGTTGTTTTCTCATTAAGTAGGTTGTAAAACAGGGATATGCCATTTTGATTAGTTGTGGTGGAGGGCAGTAAGTTCCAGGCTACTAGGGGGATGTTTAACGTCGGTATGGGGCGTGTAGCTAGGAATGCCAAGATGCACGTACAAAGGAATTGGGTGTTATTTGGGAGGTGGTATTCTTTTTTGAGGGTTTCCCATTTTTTGGTCTTAGAGTCTTCGAAGAGGTCTTGGATGTGAATTATGCCGTGTGATTGAATTGAGTTTGTGTGCATGAAAGGCATTAGGGTGTCCAATACCTGGATGGGTACCTCGGGGGCCACTATTTGTGAGTCTTGGTTAGCTAATTTCTGTAGATTGCGCCATGCACTTAGGGATGCTGTAATTGTAGGCGGGAGAGAGGCTGTGTTCCAAGTCTTCCAGCTATCTAGAATTACTAAGTGGGTTAGGTTTTTAAAGGGGGAGACTTCTGCTTCTATTTCTGCCCAAAGGGTGTCTTCTACTCTAGTCCAATGTTTTAATTGGTCTAGTATAGCTGCTTGTTGGTAGTCCCGAATATTGCTCAAGTCCATTCCCCCTATGGACTTGTGTTTGGTGAGGCTAGAGTGGGCACACCTAGGTCTTTTATTAGTCCAAATTAAGTTTGTTAGGAGGTTCATTAGGGGTTTTAGATATTTAAGTGGGATATGTATAGGGAGCACTCTGAAGTATTATAGTAATTGCGGGAAGATCAACATTTTTAAAGATGCCAGCCTGCCCACCCATGAGAGGCCTTTTTGGGCCAAGTTTTGGATTTGGGTTCTGAGTTACTGTATCAGGGGTGTGTAGTTGGCATGTGCTAGAGTCATGACTGAGGCTGTGAGGGTGATACCCAGGTAAGGTATCCCCTGGGAGCTCCACTTGTATGGGAGCTGGTGTTGGAGGAGGGTCTTAGTTTGCGGCCTGACACCCATATTGAGTATTAGGGATTTTGAAAAGTTAACCTTATAATAGGAGATAGTACTGAATGTCTCTAGAATTTGATGTGCCTTTGGTAGTGAAGTGAGTGGGTTGGTTAGGAGGAGGATGATATTGTCAACGAAGAGGTTGATAGTGTGTGATTTGCTGCTGAATTGTAATCCTAGGATCTGGGGGTCAGAGCGAATGGATTCTGCCAGTGGCTCGATCATGAGGTTGAAAATGAATGGGGACAATGGACAACCTTGGCGCGTACCATTGGCTATGGTGAACGTTTTAGAGAGGAAACCTGAGAAGTACACTTGTGCGGAGGGACCAGAGTATAAAGCAAGGATTAATTTTCAATTCAGATAGTGTGGATGCGCTACCAGCTAATAAATATAACAAACGTGGATGAGTGAATAAATACTGCTAATTCTAATGAGGAATTCACAATTATTATGCAAATATAAATACTGCTGGTTCTAATTAAGCATTCACAATTATTAAGCAAAAATAAAGGAAGAAACTTGTTCACACTTAGTAATTAATAATGAATTCTCCCCGTAATTAACATAAAGTGCTTAGTGCTAGATTGGTATAATACACACAATGTGTGACTACTTCATGCAGTAAAGGTTAAGTATAGTCCAATATGTGGAAAGAACAACAGTCCTCCTATAATGATGTCAATACTGATCTAATATCTACTGATCTTCTTTCTGTGCAACATCTGTGATCCTTCCTAACGATGTGCAAACAAACCAACAAAATGCAAGGTGCTCCCTTCACCAGGTGAATTAGACTCTCACCTTTTTATGCGACCCCCAGTCAGGTCAATTCAAAGTAAGGATTGCCTCTTTAATAAGGCCTTGAAAACCAAATGTCTCTAAAACTTTTGACATGTAATTCCATTCAACTCTATCGAACGTCTTCTCTGCATCTATGGAAAGAAGCAGAGAAGGCGTTCATGTTTTTTCAGCATAGTGAATAACATTTAGAATGCGTCTTGTAGCATCAGAAGATTGCCTTCCTCTCACAAATCCCATTTGATCTTTCATTACAAGAGCCTGAATCACATTGGAAATCTGTTGTACCAGCAGCTTGGCGTAAATTTTTACATCTGAGTTGAGGAGCGATATGGGCCTAAAATTTGCAGGGGTGATGGGGTCCTTCCCTGGTTTAGGGATGGTTACCACTAGAGTTGAGCGAACCCGAACTGTAAAGTTCGGGTCCGTACCGAACTTTTGGGTGTCCGGGACCCGGACCCGAACCCGGACTTTTCAAAAAAAGTCTGAGTTCGGGTCAGGGGTTCTGGTATTTTACTACATGTGTTAGAAAGTTGCCAAGGGCAGCCAATCATCAAGTGTTTCACTGTTTTTCCCTAGAAGCCATCACAGCCATGCCTACTAATGGCATGGCTGTGATTGGCCAGTGCACCACGTGACCAAGCCTCTATATGGGGCTAGAGTCACCGTGCTGCATGTCATATGCTCTCAGGATAGTTTAGGGAGAGGATGCTGCTGGCTCTGTGAGGGACAGATTGCAGATATTATAGAACATCTCATCCTGCATTACTGAATGATCTGATTGTGGACTAGGGAGAGATACTAGTACTGCTGCTTTGAGGGACAGATTGCACACCTCATCCTGCTGCACAGAACGATCTAACTGGACTAGGTAGAGTCTGTTGCTTTAAGGAAACGATTATTCTTCTAAAATCATCATCAAGTTGTACAGGGAAAGGTTCCAGCTGTTGCTTTAAGGGAAAGATTAGTGTTCTAAAATCATCATCAAGTTGTACAGGGAAAGGTTTCAGCTGTTGCTTGAAGGTAAAGATTAGTGTTCTAAAATCATCATCAAAGTGTGTGTGAAAACCCCTATATCAGCTGCAGGGAAGCCATATTAGTGTTTTAAAATCATCTTCAAATTGTGTGGAAAACCCTTATATCAGCCGCAGAGAAGCCATATTAGTGTTTTAAAATAATCTTCAAATTGTGTGGAAAACCCTTGTATCAGCCGCAGAGAAGCCATATTAGTGTTTTAAAATCATCTTCAAATTGTGTGGAAAACCCTTATATCAGCCGCAGAGAAGCCATATTAGGGTTCTAAAATCATCATCATTTATATTCTTCCTCATATTATTGGTAAAAAAAATTGCAATCAGCGTTTATTGATTGGTTTGCGCAAAAGTTGCTGCATTTACGGATGATGAGAATTAATTTCTGGGGTTTTTCTGTAGAAATGTTGCTTCTATATATGATGCATGGCTCCTGACAAACATGGGGCAGAATGGGCTACTGTTCAGGTGTTCATCCAAACTCCTGAGCAGCCAAATTTTGGTTGGATCCTACGTTCAGACCAAACCATTGGCTCATGTTTGTTTAAAGTAAAGCAAGATCAAAAGGCACATTATTGGCTTGTAGATGCTACATGAAGTGAGAGGAAATTTACGCTCACCTCTTCTGGTAACCAATGTTGGGGATTTCCTGTCACTTGCAGTCTCAGTGACACAGTTCAGCAACCAAACCAAGATGGTGAAACAACATTGTAATCTTATCCCCTCTTAAGTGCCTCTTCTCTGGAGTGAAAACTGTAATCTAAGTAACAGATTCTCATAGCTGAGGTTCTCCATCACTCTTATTAATTTGGTTGCCCTTTGCTGAACTCTTTCCAATTCAACAACCTCATTTCTGAGGACTAATGACCAAAACTGAACTGTATATTGTCTTCTTGGAGAAAGTTGTTTAATAAATGGAAATAATGTTATCAGTGTGTAATATGTAGATAATATACTGTATATGCATGACTATGAATGCACAGTATGAATCAGAGATTATGAATATATCTCTAAAACTTTTAACATAAAATGTCAATGAAAAGCCCGCCACAAAGTAAAGACTACATTCATGGATGAAAGAAAAGCCAATTATTCCAGGAATAACTGAAGGAACATGTGGGGGTTCCCTTATACTACTGCCCTGCGGTAACACATGCCAATGCACATTAGCTGGGTGTGTCCAATGCAATGCCAGAAATGCGGTTCTGATGCATTGACATGAAGGAGCTGCCTAAACACAAAACACGTAATGCACCGCATCACAAAGGTGTGAATGGGCCAAGTAATGTACTTTCTAACATGATGTGTACCTCATGTTGTGGCACTGAAACCATAGAAACAGCTTATAGCTATAATTGTAGCTGTGAGTTTGTTTTAAACTATAACTCTGGGATTTCATCTTTATTGTAGAAGTAAAGCTGCCTGGTCACTATTACAGGTCGTGGACCCCGCCCCCCCGGTGGTTCCTGGGTTCTCCCACTGCTCCCAGGATCCATTAACTATCTTCAGTATGGCTGGGAGTGTGAACAGAGGAAGAGATCACATACCTGATCTCTCCTTCATACAGTGAACCTGGAAGTACTCGTCTCTGAGCACTTCTGGATTTGTGACTGTCAAATAATAATAGTTAATGACAGGTGTATGAGATGAGCAGCTCAGGGAATGTAATGGACCCCAGATGTCTCCATAAAGAGAACTTGTCACTGCAGAATACTAACACATGGGAAGCTTATTAACCCTTAACTGGTTCTCACCCAGCCTATAGCAAGATGATGCCAGTGGGAACCTTTTGTCCTTCTGGGTAGACATTAAATATGACATCCACCCAGTCACATTGCTTGTGCACGCCTGCAGGGCCATGCAGCAGTGCAATCTGTCACCACATGTGTCCACGACACATGGCTGATGGCCAATCAGAGTACCAGCTTGCTGCCAATATCATGTAATCGTTGTGACTAATCACAGTGGGTCACATGACAGTTGTAAGCAATGGATGGCTTCCTTTCATGCCATCCATTGGATATAACTGTGTTGCTAGCTATGATTGGTCAGTGTGATCACATGGTATGGGCAGGGTCAATCACAGCCCATCTGTACCATGTGATAAAGATCTGGCCAATCACAGATAACCAAAAGTAAACAGCATAATGATTGCTTATAGCAATGTAATGCACTGCTATAAGCAAACAATGTGTAAAGAAAAAAAAATCCTGATCACTTCCCCTGAGTAGCACAATATTACTATGGCAAAATGATATTGCTCTGATCACAAAAAAAACATAAAAAAAGAAAAAGGTAATAAAAAATTGAAAGAAATAAATTTATGTAATGACAAGGACTTTCACTGTATTGTTCATTTAAGCACAAGAGACTCCATTTTGCTCACACTGCTGCAATGTGTTCTGTGGCCTTCACTTATGACACAGATACACTTTCTCCTAGAAGCTCTCACTCTCTCTCTACTCCCCCCTCCCCTCTCTATGTTTTACTTTTGCAATTATTGTATTCGCTAGCTTTTAATAATATATTTCTATTTGTTAGTTTCTAATAACAATTCACACCACCCCTTTCTTATCTATGTATAAAATATCATGTAATAATACATTTTGTCAAAACGGACATTTGAAACACAGAGATTGAGTCCTGTGGATCTGTTCCTGCAATTGCAAAACTAACTTTTATTTTTAGATTCACAACCAGAAATTTCCATAACAGTACTGTCAGCCAGTCAATGTCCCTGATCACCACCAAACTTTATAGGATAAACGCTGTGCTGCACTGGTGACGAGATTTAAAATATATATATATATATTTTTTTAAATACTTTAATTTTCCAAAAAAATCTGACAAAAAAATGACAACTTCAAAAAACCCGCCATGTATCCTTCTTAATACCTTGCATTGGCTTTTCAAAAAAAGGGTAATTTAGGAGGTATTTGTACTGTCCTGGCGTTTACGGGCCTCAAGAAAGAAGATGTCATCGGTACATCAGGATTGATCAATTTTCAGACACAGTTATGCTCATAAGTTTACATACCCTGGCAGAATTTATGATTTCTTGGCCATTTTTTAGAGAATATGAATGATAACACAAAAACATTTCGTTCACTCGTGGTTAATGTTTGCATAAAGCCATTTATTATCAATCAGCAGTGTTTACTCTTTTTAAATCATAATGACAACAGAAACCACCCAAATGACCCTGATCAAAAGTTTACATACCCTGGTCACTTTGGCCTGATAACATGCAGATAAGTTGACACAAAGGGGTTTGAATGGCTGTTAAAGGTAACCATCCTTACCTGTGATCTATTTGCTTGTAATTAGTGTGTATGTATAAAAGGTCAATGAGTTTCTGGACTCCTGAAAGACCCTTGCATCTTTCATCCAGTGCTGCACTGATGTTTCTGGATTCTGAGTCATGGGGAAAGCAAAATAATTATCAAAGGATCTGCGGGAAAAGGTAGTTGAACTGTATAAAACAGGAAAGGGATATAAAAAGATATCAAAGGAATTGAGAATGCCAATCAGCAGTGTTTAAACTCTAATCAGGAAGTGGAAAATGAGAGGTTCTGTTGAAACCAAACCACGGTCAGGTAGACCAACTAAAATTTCAGCCACAACTGCCAGGAAAATTGTTCAGGATGCAAAGAAAAACCCACAAATAACTTTCTCTGAAAACATGTGGTGTGGCTGTTTCAAGATGCACAATAAGGAGGCACTTGAAGAAAGATGGGCTGCATGGTCGAGTCGCCAGAAGAAAGCCATTACTACGCAAATGTTACAGAGTATCCCGCTTACAATATGCCAAACAGCACAGAGACAAGTATCAAACCTTCTGGCACAAAGTCATTTGGAGTGATGAGACCATAATTGAGCTTTTTGGCCACAACCATAAACTCTACATTTGGCGAGGAGTCAACAAGGCCTGTTAAACACAGAGGTGGATCGCTGATGTTTTGGGGATTTGTAAGGTACAAAGGCACAGGAAATTTGGTCAAAATTGATGGCAAGATGAATGCAGTATGTTATCAAAAAAATACTGGAGAAACATTTGCATTCATCAGCCAGGAAGCTGTGCATGGGACGTACTTGGAAATTCTAACATGACAATGATCCAAAACGCAAGGCCAGGTCAAGCTGTCATTGCATACAGCAGAATAAAGTGAAGCTTCTGGAGTGACCATCTTAGTCTCCTGACCTCAATATCATTGAACCACTCTGGGGAGATCTCAAAACGTGCAGTTCATGCAAGACAGCCCAAGAATTTCCAGGAACTGGAGGCTTTTTGCCAAGAGGAATGGACAACTTTACCATCTGAGAAGATAAAGAGCCTCCTCCACAAATACCACAAATTACTTCAAGCTGTCATTGATATTAAAGGGGGCAATACACAGTATTAGGAACTGGGGTATGTAAACTTTTGATCAGGGTTATTTGGGTAATTTCTGTTGTCATTATGATATAAAAAGAGTAAACACAGTTGATTGATAATAAATGGCTTCAGCCAAACACCAACCATGAGTGAAAGAAAAGTTTTTGTGTTCTCATTCATATTCTCTGAAAAATGTCCAAGAAATCATAAATTCTGCCAGGGTATGTAAACTTATGCACACAACTGTATACATCCCATATTTTGTGGACCCTATAACTTTCCTACAGACTAAATAATATACACTGATTTGGGTTATCTTCACCAAAGAAATGTGGCAGAATACATTTGACCTAAATTTATAATTTATTTATTTATTTGCAAAATGTCATAACAGAAAAAAAAAAAAAACACAACGTTTTCTAAATTTTCAGTCTTTTTTTTGTTTATTTAGCAAACAGTAAAACAAACCCAGTGGTGATTAAATACCACCAAAAGAAAGCTTTAGTTGTGTGAACAAAATTATAAAAACTTCGTTTGAGTACAGTGTTCCATGACCGTGCAATTGTCATTCAAAGTGTGACAGCACTGAAAACTGAAAATTGGTTTGGGCAGGATGGCGGTAAAAGTGCTTAGTATTGAAGTGGTTAATAAGAGAAATTAAAAGTGAAGTTAAAAATAATGAAACTGAAAAAATAAGTAAGTAATGCAAAAAAAAAAATAAAGAGACACTGTTTATACCCTTACGTACATATGTAAAAATATTGAAACAGTTCTAGTTCCAATATTTATGGATAATTCTAAAATGAAGAGCTAGAAGGGCTTTTGAAAGCATCACCAATGGACATACATCGCTGTTTCGTGGGTGATGTATTTTTTAAGATTAACATGTTTGGTATCTATTTACTAGACACAATCTCGCCTTTAATATATGGAGAAAAAGGTATTTTATTGTTTTTGTGTGCAGTAAAGAAAAACGTAGGTGTATTTTTTACTGAAAATATAGGTTTGATACACAGTTGCACAAATATGATGTACCATAAATAGTGTTGAGCGTACCCGGACTGTAACGTTCGGGTCCGTACCGAACTTTTGGGTGTCCGGGACCCGAACACGGACATTTCAAAAAACGTTTGAGTTCGGGTTCTGGTAGTTGATCACGCATGTTGAATAGCTGAAGGCCAGAGCAACTGACCCGTGCGTGCTGCAGCTCAAACTCCACTATTGCCTTCTCCTGCTCGCACAGTCTCTCCAGCATGTGCAAGGTGGAGTTCCACCATATGGGCACGTCGCATAGGAGGCGGTGAGCGGGAAGGCCGAAGTTCCCCTGCAGCGCAGACAGGCGAGCAGCAGCAGGGTGAGAACACCAAAAGCACACACAGACGGCCCGCACCTTCTGCAGCAGCTCTGACATATCCGGGTAGTTTTTTAGAAATCTCTGCACCACCAAATTCAACAAATGCGCCAGGCAAGGGATGTGCATCAAACCGGCTAGGTCCAGAGCTGCTACGAGATTTTGCCCATTATCGCACACCACCAGGCCGGGCTTGAGGCTCAGTGGCAACAACCACTCATCGGTCTGTTCAATGCCCGTCCAATGCTCCTGCGCAGTGTGGGGTTTATCCCCCAAACATATCAGTTTTAAACAAAAGTCAAACGAGTATCTGGGCTAAACACAAAACATTACCATAAATGAAAATAAATGATAAAATAGCAGCCTGCTACTGAGGTATATACATAAATGCCCCAATAAAGATTAAAAGAGAAAACAAATAGCGGCACACATCATAAAGATGATCCAGTAATGAATAAAAGCATATAAAGATATAGATACAAAATATCATATGCACATAACAAAATATGAATGAACATGTATATAAAAAAAGGAGATCAGTCCAGGGTTAAAATGAGTGCACAGTTATAAAGCAAGCATGTGCAGCATATAGAAAAGTGTCTCTCACATTTTTTTTCAGAAAGCATGTGCACAGTTATTCAGCAAACATGTACAGCTTATAAAAAAAGGTGAATCTCATAAATGAAGGATTAGCACCCAGTGTGGAAAGGCTTAGGTAATCTTGTATATAAAGTGTCCAAATCCACCACCTTTAATAAGAGAGCTCACACCAGCAGCAGGAACCTCTCCCTAAACCAGTATGATATGATTTTAGAAAATAATCTGTCCCTCACAGGAGCAGAAGGAACCTCTCCCTATAGCACTAGGAGATGATTTTAGAACAATAATCTGTCCCTCACAGCACCAGCAGGAACCTCTCACTATAGCACTAGGAGATGATTTTAGAACAATAATCTGTCCTTCACAGCACTAGCAGGAACCTCTCCCTATAGCAGTATGTGTTGATTTTAGAACAATAATCTGACCCTCACATCACCAGCAGGAACCTCTCCCTATAGAACTAGGAGATTATTTTAGAACAATAATCTGTCCCTCAAAGGAGCAGCAGGAACCTCTCCCAATAGCACTAGGAGATGATTTTAGAACAATAATCGGTCCCTCACAGCACCAGCAGTAACCTCTCCCTCTAGCAGTATGTGATGATTTTAGAACAATAATCTGTCGCTCACAGGAGCAGCAGGAAGCTTTCCCTATATCACTAGGAGATGATTTTAGAACAATAATCTGTCCCTCACAGGAGCAGCAGGAAGCTCTCCCTATATCACTAGGAGATGATTTTAGAACAATAATCTGTCCCTCACAGCACCAGCAGGAACCTCTCCCTATAGCACTAGGAGATGATTTTAGAACAATAATCTGCCCCTCAAAGGAGCAGCAGGAACCTCTCCCTATAGCACTAGGAGATGATTTTAGAACAATAATCTGTCCTTTACAGCACCAGCAGGAATCTCTCCCTATAGCAGTAGCAGATGATTTTAAAACAATAATCTGTCCCTCACAGGAGCAGAAGGAACCTCTCCCAATAGTACTAGGAGATGATTTTAGAACAATAATCTATCCCTGACAGCACGAGCAGGAAACTCTCCCTATAGCAGTAGGATATGATTTTAGAACAATAATCTGTCCCTCACAGCACCAGCAGGAACCTCTCCCTCCAGCAGTATGTGATGATTTTAGAACAATAATCTGTCCTTCACAGGAGAAGCAGGAACCTATCCTTATAGCACTATGAGATGATTTTAGAACAATAATCTGTCCCTCAAAGCAGCAGCATTAACCTCTCTCTATAGCAGTAGGAGATGATTTTAGAACAATAATCTGTCCCTCACAGCACCAGCAGGAACCTCTCCTTCTAGCAGTATGTGATGATTTTAGAACAATAATCTGTCCCTCACAGCACCAGCAGGAACCTCTCCCTATAGCAGTAGGAGTTGATTTTAGAATAATCTGTCCCTCACAGCACCAGCAGGAACCTCTCCCTATAGCACTAGGAAATTATTTTAGAACAATAATCTGTCCCTCACAGCACCTGCAGGAACCTCTCCCTTTAGCACTAGGAGATGATTTTACAACAATAATCTGTCCCTCACATGAGCAGCAGGAACCTCTCCCTATAGTACCAGGAGATGATTTTAGAACACTAATCTGTTCCTCACAGCACCAGCAGGAACCTCTCCCTCTATCAGTATGTGATGATTTTAGAACAATAATCTGTCCCTCACAGCACCAGCAGGATCCTCTCCCTCTAGCAGTATGTGATGTTTTTCGAACTCTAATCTGTTCCTCACAGCACCAGCAGGAAGCTCTCCCTATAGCAGCAGGAGATGATTTTAGAACAATAATCTGTCCCTCATAGCACCAGCAGGATCCTCTCCCTCTAGCAGTATGTGATGATTTTCGAACACTGATCTGTCCCTCACAGCACCAGGAGGAACCTCTCCCTATAGCACTAGGAGATGATTTTAGAACAATAATCTGTCCCTCACAGCACCAGCAGGAAACTCTCCCTATAGCACTAGGAGATGATTTTAGAACAATAATCTATCCCTCACAGCACCAGCAGGGACCTCTCCTTCTAGCAGTATGTGATGATTTTAGCACAATAACCTGTCCCTCACAGGAGCAGCAGGAACCTCTCCCTATGTCACTAGGAGATGATTTTAGAACAATAATCTGTCCCTCACATCACCAGCAGGAACCTCTCCCTATAGCACTAGGAGATGATTTTAGAACAATAATCTGTCCCCCACAGCACCAGCAGGAACATCTCCTTCTAGCAGTATGTGATGATTTTAGAACAATAACTGTCCCTCTCAGGAACAGCAGGAACCTCTCCCTATGTCACTAGAAGATGATTTTAGAACAATAATCTGTCCTTCGCAGCACCAGCAGGAACCTCTCCCTATAGCACTAGGAGATGATTTTAGAACAATAATCTATCCCTCACAGCACCAGCAGGAACCTCTCCCTATAGCACTAGGAGATGATTTTAGAACAATAATCTGTCTCTCACAGCACCAGCAGGAACCTCTCCTTCTAGCAGTATGTGATGATTTTAGAAAAATAACCTGTCCCTCACAGGAGCAGCAGGAACCTCTCCCTAAGTCACTAGAAGATGATTTTAGAACAATAATCTGTCCCTCACAGGAGCAGCAGGAACCTCTCCCTATAGAAGTAGGAGATGATTTTAGAACAATAATCTGTCCCTCACAGCACCAGCAGGGACCTCTCCCTATAGCAGTAGGAGTTGATTTTAGAATAATCTGTCCCTCACAGCACCATCAGGAACCTCTCCCTTTAGCACTAGGAGATGATTTTAGAACAATAATCTGTCCCTCACAGGAGCAGCAGGAACCTCTCCCTATAGTACTAGGAGATGATTTTAGAACACTAATCTGTTCCTCACAGCACCAGCAGGAACCTCTCCCTCTAGCAGTATGTGATGATTTTAGAACAATAATCTGTCCCTCACAGCACCAGCAGGATCCTCTCCCTCTAGCAGTATGTGATGTTTTTCGAACTCTAATCTGTTCCTCACAGCACCAGCAGGAAGCTCTCCCTATAGCAGCAGGAAATGATTTTAGAACAATAATCTGTCCCTCATAGCACCAGCAGGATCCTCTCCCTCTAGCAGTATGAGATGATTTTCGAACACTGATCTGTCCCTCACAGCACCAGCAGGAACCTCTCCCTATAGCACTAGGGGATGATTTTAGAACAATAATCTGTCCCTCAGAGGACCAACAGGAAACTCTCCCTATAGCACTAAGAGATGATTTTACAACAATAATATGTCCCTCACAGCACCGGCAGGAACCTCTCCCTATAGCACTAGGAGATGATTTTAGAACAATAATCTATCCCTCACAGCACCAGCAGGAACCTCTCCTTCTAGCAGTATGTGATGATTTTAGCACAATAACCTGCCCCTCACAGGAGCAGCAGGAACCTCTCCCTATGTCACTAGGAGATGATTTTAGAACAATAATCTGTCCCTCACATCACCAGCAGGAACCTCTCCCTATAGCACTAGGAGATGATTCTAGAACAATAATATGTCCCTCACAGCACCAGCAGGAACCTCTCCCTATAGCACTCGTTGATGATTTTAGAAAAATAGCGGTCCCTCACAGCACCAGCAGTACCTCCCCCTATAGCACTAGGAAATGATTTTAGAACAATAATCTGTCCCTCACAGCACCAGTAAACTGTACCTAGTCCAGTATCAGATGGTTTTAGAATGCTAAGCTTTCCCCTCACAGCACCGCCAGGAATCTGTCTGTAATTCAGGATGATATCATATTAGATCAGTAATCTATCCCTTACAGCACCAGCAGCATGCTCTCCCTACACTGGCCTGAGGCGATGTGACAGACACATGATGCACTAGCCTATCACAGCCATGCCATTAGTAGTCATGACTGTGATGGCTTCTAAGGGCAAACAAGTGAAACGCTTGTTCATTGGCTGCCCTGCAGCTATTCAACAGGCGCCAAAATTGTCTGGGTCACATGATGCACTGGCCAATCACAGCCATGCCATTAGTAGGCATGGCTGTGATGGCTTCTAAGTGCAAATGATTAAAACGCTTGTTGATTGGCTGCCAGCAGCTATAGAAAAGGCGCCAAAAATACCCGAATACCGAACCCGGACTTTTTTTTTAATGTCTGGGATCGGGTTCGGGGCACGGACACCCCAAAGTCCGGTATGGACCCAAACTTTACAGTCCAGGCCCTGCAGCTATAGGAAAGGCACCCGAATACCGAACCTGGACTTTTTTTCAAAATATCCGGGTTCGGGTTCAGGGCACGGACACCCCAAAGTCCGGTACGGACCCGAACTTTACAGTCCGGGTACGCTCAACTCTATTGCCATCATTTTATTCTATAGGTTTTCTGCTTTCAGAAATATACTGAGGGGGGGTTACTAAAACTGGTACACACAGAATCTAGTACAGATGTGTATAGTAACCAATCAGAGAAAAAGAAAAGGAGCTAGGAAACACTCAAACCGCCCATTGCCAAATCTTTC
This sequence comes from Glandirana rugosa, assembly GCA_018402905.1. Lineage (NCBI taxonomy): Eukaryota > Metazoa > Chordata > Amphibia > Anura > Ranidae > Glandirana > Glandirana rugosa. Next base: position 230,615 of record BLSH010466444.1, read on the forward strand.
AACATCCCATAAAATTAGCAAGAAAGAAAGGAACCCAGGAGATGGATGGGAAAGATCATAATGAGTAGTGAAAAGAGTATATGAGATAAAATATATCAAATTTTATTAAATTGCAAAGTATAAAATGTTCTCATAACATAGGAACATATATTAAAAATGCCTTGTACATATAGCAAGCACCAAAAATGAATGGAGACGCTGGAACACCAAAGTGGACCAAATAGTGTTGGGGCCACGTAGTAGGGTGGGTTCACAGCTGTCTGATACCCAACGCGTTTCAGAATTTTTAATTATTTCCTTCATTGGGGGAGGAGTTTTTTCAAGGTGCAATATGTCTAGAAATATAATAATGATTGTTAAGTAACTAATATTTTTATAACCCTAAAACAGAGAATCAAACAGGTAGATACATCTATGGGACTTACATCATGTCACAGTAGGCATAGTTGCTATTTATAGATTATAGCTCTGCCTTTAATACCATCATTCCAGACTGGTTAGTCAAAAATATGCTAAAATTGGATTTGCCTCCTTTTATTTGCTCCTGCATAAGGGATTTTCTAGTAAAATCACTTACAGGTGGTTAAACTGGGTATTTTTTTTCTCTTCTAAACAAGAATTAAGTACTGGAACACCACAAGGTTGTGTGTTGAGTCCCATTTATGCACTATATACCTATGATTGTATCCCCCATTTATGAGGCAAATAGTATTATCAAATTTGCAGATGATACTACCATAATTGATTGTATCACTAGGGACGATGAGGAGCCGTACAGGAAGGAGGTAGATAAGATAGTAGAATGGTGTATAAAGAACAATCTGACCCTAAATATAGGGAAAATAAAGGAATTGATTATAGATTTTTGGAGGAACAGGCCTGAACCAGCACCACTTTTTATTAAAGGTGTGTGTGTGGAGCGGGTCCCAACCTTTACGTTTTTGGGAACTTACATTTCTGAAGACTTATCATGGACAATGAATGTCAAAGCCATTATTAAATAAATCAACGTTTATATTTCCTGAGACTCCTTAGGAAGAGTGGCTTGAAAAAGAAGGTACAAGAGACCTTCTACCATTCCGCCATTGAGAGCAAACTGACCTATTGTATCGTAGTTTTGTATCCTAGCTGTCACCAGACAGATAAAAATGCTTTACAGAGAGTGGTGCGAACAGCACAGAAAATTGTAGGGGCAGAACTCGTTTCTCTTAATGAAATCTACAAGATTTACTGCCTTTGTATTTCAGAAAAAAATAGTGGAAGAACAGACCCATCCTGGTTGTAATTTTTTTGAGTTATTGCTGTCCAGGATACGTTTTAGGGTGATAAAAGCTAGGACAAACAGATTTAAGGAGCGTTTTTTTTTTTTCCTAGGGCTATTAAAGCTATCAATGCAGGAATGAAATGAAATTGGTCATTTAGATTTATGTTATCATTTGTTGTCATGTCTTTAAGGGAATTTAATTGGTGGTAAATTAATTGTGTATTGCAGGTGTGTAGTTGATGATTGCAGTGTATGAATAATGTGTGGAGTAGAAATGTCATTTCATTGTGAATTTGTTATCTACAATGACAATACATCTGATCTTATCTTATCATATTGAGAGTACAAACACAGAGTATGGTGTGTCCTTTTGCAGTAGTGGTAAGATCACCCGGACTAGGCAAGGGCCAGTGCTTTCACCCAAAGTTTCGCTCAACCAGGGATATTGCTGGGACCGAATGAAGTAACATAAGAATAATTGGTTGATGAATCCTGCCCAATAGTAGAGTTGAGCGGACACCTGGATATTTGGGTTCGGCGGGTTCGGCTGAACTTCGCAAAAAGTTTGGGTTTGGTACCGAACTTGACCCCGGACCCCATTGAAGTCAATGGGGACTCGAACTTTTCGGCACAAAAAAGTCCTGGAAAGTGCTAGAGGGCTGTAAAAGGAAGTAAAATGGGGGTAAGAGTAGGACAAGTGCCCTACAAAAAAATGGGGATAGGGAAAATAACTTAAAATCAAATAAAAAAAATAAAAATTGGAAGGGAGGGTGGATGTGGAGTAGGAGCCTAGAGGTTGACTAGGCCGTGACCATGGCAGTGTTGGTGGAAGTGGCGGTGGTGGAGGAGGAGGTAGCCAACACTTTTTGTTGTCTGTTCGTTTTTTTTTCTAATTGGGGTAGCCCCAAAAATATTGAGGCATATTCAAAAAACAAGTATACCAATGGCTGTGTGAGGCCGGTCTAAATGTCTATTCTGCACAAGGTACAGACAAGTCTTGTGGGATCCATGCCTGGTTCATTTTAATAAAGGTTAGCTTGTCCACGTTGGCTGTGGACAGGCGCCTGTGTTTGTCTGTGATAACGTCCCCAGCTGTGCTAAACACACGTTCAGACAATACACTGGCTGCAGGGCAGGCCAGCACCTCCAAGGCATAAAGGGCAAGCTCAGGCCATGTGGCCAATTTGGAGACCCAGAAGTTGAATGGGGCAGACCCATCAGTCAGTACATGTAGGTGTGTGCACACATACTGTTCCACCATGTTGCTGAAATGCTGCCTCCTGCTAAGACGTTGCCTATCAGCTGGAGGTGCTGTTTGTTGTGGCGGGCTGCTGACAAAGCTTTGCCACATTTCGGCCATGCTAACCCTGCCTTCTGAGGTGCTGGTGGTGCCGCAGCTGCGTTGGCGGCCTCTACCTCCTCCTCCTCTGCCTTCGCCTTGTGCTTCCACTGAGCCCCCTGTGTCATTTGGGAATGCCCTCAGCAGCGCGTCTACCAGTGTGCGCTTGTAGTCGTGCATCTTCCTCTCACGCTCCAGTGAGGGAATTAAGGATGGCATGTTGTCCTTGTAAGGGGGATCCAGCAGGGTGGCCACCCAATAATAGGCACAGGTTACAATGTGGGCAACTCGGCTGTCGTTGCGCAGGCACTGCAGCATGTAGTCGCTCATGTGTGCCAGGCTCCCCAGAGGCAAAGACAAGCTGTCCTCTGTGGGAGGTGTTGTACCATCTGTGTCCTCCGTATCCCCCCAGCCACGCTCCAGTGATGCCCACGAGCTGCGTTGGGTGCCACCCTGCTGTGGTTCCTCCTCCTCCTCATCATCTCCCTCGTCCTCCAGAACTATGCCCTGGCTTGAATATTTTTTACCTGGCCTATGCTGGAGCAGGAACCCACCCTCCGAGCCACTTGTGAATGACTGGCCTGATAATGGTGGAAATGACCCCTCTTCATCCTCCTCTTCCTCATCCTCCTGTGCCACATCCTCTTCCATCATCTCCCGAAGTGTTTTTTCAAGGAGACATAGAAGTGGGATAGTAACGCTGAGAACAGCGTCATCGGCACTGGCCATGTTGGTGGAGTACTCAAAACACCCCAATAGGGTAGACAGGTCTCGCATGGAGACCCACTCATTGGTGGTGAAGTGGTGCTGTTCCGCAGAGCGACTGACCCGTGCGTGCTGCAGCTGAAATTCCACTATTGCCTGCTGCTGCTCGCACAGTCTCTCCAGCATGTGCAAAGTGGAGTTCCACCTTGTGGGCACTTCACATAGGAGGCGGTGAGCGGGAAGGCTGAAGTTCCGCTGCAGTGCAGACAGGCGGCCAGCAGCAGGGTGAGAACGCTGAAAGTGCGCACAGAAGGCCCACACTTTCTGCAGCAGCTCTGACATATCCGGGTATTTTTTTTTAGAAATTTCTGTACCACCAAATTCAGCACATGCGCCAGGCAAGGGATGTGCTTCAAACCGGCTAGGCCCAGAGCCGCTACGAGATTTCGCCCATTGTTGCACACCACCAGCCCAGGCTTGAGGCTCAGTGGCAACAACCACTCATCGGTCTGTTGTTCAATGCCCGTCCACAGCTCCTGCGCAGTGTGGGGTTTATCCCCCAAACATATCAGTTTTAAAACAGCCTGCTGTTATTTCTCCCTGGATGTGCTGAAGTTGGTGGTGAAGGTGTTATGCTGATCGGATGAGGAGGTGGTAGAGGAAGCGCAGTAGGAGAAGGAGGCAACAGGAGGCAAAGAGAAATGCCCTGCAATCCTCGGTGGTGGAAGGACATGCGCCAAATGGCTAGCCGTCTCAGGCCCACCCGCCACCACATTTGCCCAGTGTGCAGTTAGTGAGATATAGCGTCCCTGCCCGTGCTTACTGGTCCATGTATCAGTGTTTATGTGGACCGTGCCACAGATGGCGTTGCGCAGTGCAAACTTGATCTTGTCCCTGACTTGTTTGTGCAGGGAAGGGATGGCTCGCCTGGAAAAGTAGTGGTGGCTGGGAACCACATACTGTGGGACAGCCACCGACATCAGGTTTTTAAAACTGTCTGTGTCCACCAGAGGGAATGACAGCATTTCAAAGGCCAGGAATTTTGAAATGCTGGCATTCAGGGCCAGGGATCGTGGGTGGGTAGGGGGATACTTCCTCTTTCTCTCCAGTGTTTGGGAGATGGAGAGCTGTAAGCTTCCATGGGACCGTGTGGAAATGTTTGGGAACGGTGGCGGAAATGGTGGTGTTGCTGTCACATGCTCTGTTTGCTGGGTTGCAGGTGACACTGTCACTGTAGAGGTGGAGGAAGAGGCCATGGCAGCAGCAGAAGAGAAAGCAGGAGGAGGCCAAGACCTTTCTTGGATTTTGAGGTAATTATTCCAATGCAGCTTGTGCCTTGAATTTAGATGCCTGATCATGCAGGCTGTGCTCAGGTTTAGAACATTTATGCCCTGCTTCAGGCTATCATTGCACAGCGTGCAAACCACTTGTGTCTTGTCGTCAGCACATTGTCTGAAGAACTGCCACACGGGGGAACACCTTTGAGCTGCCTTTGGTGTGCTAGGTCCCTGGGTGCGGTGGGTAGTAGCAGCCGTACTGTCTAGGGGATGCTTTCTCCGCTTTTGCAACCTGCTTCCTCTTTTGCTGTGCTGGTGCATCTATGCGACCACCACCTCTTCCTCCAAACTGCACACATCACTCGCATGACCCTCATTCCATGTGAGGTCTAAGACCTCATCATCCTCCTCCACATCATCTTCCACCCACCCTTCACCACTGCCTTCCTTGTCAGTCTGCACACTGAGGAAAGCTGCAGCAGTTGGCACCTGTGTCTCGTCATCTTCAGAGACGTGCAGCGCTGGTGTTTCCATGTCCTCATCCTGCAACAGAAGTGGTTGGGCATCGGTGCACTCAATGTCTTCCACTTCTGGGGCAGGGGTATGTGAATGGCCCACGGAAAGCACACCAGCAGAGTCATCAAAAAGCATAAGAGTCTGTTGCATGACTTGGGGCTCAGACTGCTTGGCTAATTTACAAGGGGCTGAGGTGAAAGACAGATGGCCATGGGGTTCAGGTGCCAACTCTGAGCTTTAAGCAAGGGACCGGGAGGGAGACAATGTGAAGGAACTGGAGGCATTGTCAGCCACCCAATCTACTATCACCTGTACTTGTTCTAGCCTCACCATTCGTTGAGCGGCATTCAGGCCTACCATATAACATTGAAAGTTCTGTCGGCTACTTGTACCTGAAGAAGGCGTTTCACTTGTGCTTGTAGCTGGCACAGAATGACCACGTCCTCTCCTTTCAACAGGAGCTTCACCAACACCAGCAGCACCAGCAGCACCAAGACCACGTCTGTTAGAAGACTGTGCTGAAGGTTTGTTTGCATTTGATTGTTGTTTCCTCGCGCTCCCGGAGGAGGTGGGGCCAGGCAGCCCTATTTAAACAGTGTGCTTCCTGCATCAAGTGCTGTTCGTTCTACAGCGTGTGAGTGTTCCTGCGCAATCTGATTTCCTGTTTACCTGATCCTGTGACCCGTCTTGAACTTTAACCTTGTTGATTTCTGCCTGCACCGACCCCCAGCTCGCCTATGACCACTCTTCTGCCTGATCCTTTGTACTTCGCTGCCAGCCTGCTGACGACCCTGCCTGCATCTGACGACCCTTCTGCCTGAACCCTTTGTACCGCATTGCCCGCCTGTTACCGACCCAGCCTGTACGACCATCCACCATCTGCACGAGCCTCACTGGACCATCTATACCACCACCAGGGATCCTGTCCAGCCCTCGTGCCCCCCTGAGCTCCTGGGCTCCCTGTCTGCTCTACCGGGGACCCTCGAACCAGGGCCGCAAGAGCAGTTGCTTCCTGCATAAGACAGACTCCACCACCAGGTGCAGGACAACTTCCCTTATTTGACGCTCTCCTCATTCTACCCGCAAATGTAGCACTTTTTATTAATACAAAAAAAAAGAATAATAAATTATTTTTTTTTAAAACAGCACTTTTTATTTTTGTGCAAGAAATGCACCGCTCACACCAACAGCAGGAACCTCTCCCTATAGAACTAGGAGATGATTATAGAACAATAATCTGTCCCTTACATCAACAGCAGGAACCTGACCCTATAGCAGTAGGCGATGATTTTAGAACAATAATCTGTCCCTTACAGCAACAGCAGGAACCTGACCCTATAGAACTAGGAGATGATTTTAGAACAATAATCTGTCCCTCAAAGCAGTAGACTCTACCTAGTCCAGTATCAGATCGTTCTGTAATGCAGGATGAGATGTTATTAGATCTGCAATCTGTCCCTAAAAGCAGGAGTAGTAGTAATCTCTACCTAGTCCACAATCAGATCGTTCTGTAATGCAGGATGAGATCTGCAATCTGTCCCTCAAAGCAGTAGTAGTAGTAATCTCTACCTAGTCCAGAATCAGATTGTTCTGCAATCTGTCCCTCACAGTGCCGGCAGCATCCTCTCCCTACCCAGAGAGCATGTGACATGCAGCACTACGTGACTCCAGTTTATACAGAGGCTGGGTCACATGATGCACTGGCCAATCACAGCCATGCCATTAGTAGGCATGGCTGTGATGGCTTCTAAGGGCAAACGAGTGAAACGCTTGTTGATTGGCTGCCCTGCAGCTATTCAACAGGCAGGATAAAATACCCGAACCCAAACTTTTTTTCAAATGTCCGGGTTCGGGTCCAGGTCACGGACACCCCAAATTTCGGTACGGACCCGAACTTTACAGTTCGCTCAACTCTACCCAACAGTAAAAAAATGCAAAGTGAGAATTAGTGGATTACAGATAAGTGGGGAAAGAAAAAAAAAATAAAATAAATAAAAATAATAATAATAAGAGTAAATAAAGAAAAAGATAAAAAGATGAAATAGAAAAATTAAAATAGAATAAATGAAATAAATGGGAATGGGAATTAAAGAATGAATAAAAATGAACCAAAAATATATAAGCATGAATTATAAAAATAAAAATAAATAAAATGATAATTAGTTTGTAGGAGATACAGAAAAGAGTAGTGAAGATATGAAAAGGGTAATAGTAAGTATAACAGTAAAGAATACAGGGAGCCAAGGTTCTGCATTTTGCACTTACTGGTTGGTGAGATAGTAAACCACCTAGCACTGAGCACGAAGAAGCACGTCTGATCAGCCTAGCAGTGCTGGGAGTATTTATGTGGTGAGCTAAATCAAGGTGGATTGGACTGTACCAAGAGAAAATGAAGGAAAGGAGGAGAGGAGAAAAGGATAACAAACAGAGCTGGGGAGGATAGGAGGGGAGCATGTAGTAAAGGGAATAAACAGGATGTTTTGGGGGCATGGAAAATGTAGACATGAATTACATATGTAAAGGGCATCACGTCATATAGCTGTGGAGGAACGGGTTGGTTTCTCCATATCGGTGTGTGCACAAGATCACCCCGGCTATCTCCCCCACATGGTATATTCCAGGCACCAAGGCTGGATGGCAGAGTATAGTGGGAGAGGGAAGCCGCCGACGCAGGGCGTGACAGAGCAGTGTAAGCTCCCCTGGATCGTGCCAGGGGAGCCTACATGCGCCAGGCAATATAATGGGAGCGGGGGATGGGGATACATGAGTGGCCGATGTCTGTAATAGAAAAAGGGGAAGAATTTGCCATCACCAAAACGCAAGGAACACGCCATGTTTGCCTAACAGGAAGACATATTCTTTTACAGGCATAGCAGTAGAAAAATCAATTTATAATGAGTATCAGATATTGCAAACAAAGATTGGACAAAAAATCTATAAATGAATAAACATTGCAGCGAAGTATACAATAATGCCATCATAGGTGTGTGCAGCCTATTGCATTAGGGTGGGCATCCCAAAGCTCAAACACACATGCCCTTCTCTGCAGCCTCCGCTGCATTGGACAGTAAATGAATGGGAAATGTTCTGTGCTGAGCGGCCTTCCGTTCATTCACAGACCATAGCATAGCAAATACAGTTTACTATGCTTCAGTTAGTAAATGAACAAAGTGGATGAGTGTCTTCATTTAGAAAAAGAAAGGCATGAGTAAATGACATATTTGCTGACCCCTTCCACCACTTTCCATCCTGGAGCACTAAACTATAAAAGATATACATCTCTTTTCACGCAGTTTACTCTTAAAGTGCACATACAACAAACGTGCCACTGGTCAGGACACTACATGCTCACAACGTGAACTTCAGGCCCCAGAAGAACTGACCTCATTACTTGAAGAAAATGATTTCCCTGACCTTATCGACAAGATTGATACATTACTACCACACATCTCTGAAATCACTGCCCAAAAACTGGTCACAGAAAATCTGTATTAAAAAAGAAATCGGACCAATACCCTGCTCCCAGTTCCAATTAAAATATCTCAGCGTTTTTACGTCTTGTCACCAATGACATTCGAACTCTGCATACCCATGTTCCCAAACACACCAACCTTAGTCCTAAAGAGAGTCAAGCTCTAAAACCACTAGAGGAGAACATGAATTTCATCTTAAAACCCTCTGACAAGGGGGGCAACATTGTCCTTATGGACAATGATACATATACCCATATGCGTCAACACATATTATCTAACTGTAATTGGTACCATACTATTCACCAGTCCTCCATTGCCAGATTTGATAGGGAATTTTACCTTCTGGTTGATTCTGCCTATTACAATAACATCATCCAAAAACCCACTTGGGATTTTATCAGAACCACCTTCCCAAAAATACCGACTTTTTATGTGCTTCCCAAAGTGCTCAAGAATATGACTCATCCCCCAGGCAGACCTATCATCTCTGGCAATTGGGCAATTGCAGAGAACCTTAGTCGCCTTGTCAATGAGCACCTACAACCTTATGTGGCTAACCTACCCTCTTATGTAAAAAGATACCATACACCTCCTCCAAATGCTGGAGGGTATCCACATGGCCAATGACATCACTCTTATTACTATTGATGTTAAAGCTCTTTACAGCTCAATCCCCCGTGATCAGGGGATTTCAGCTGTATGACATATACTCTCCCAAACAAGCCATCACCATCACAAATACAATGCATTTATTCTCAAATCTTTAGATTAGAGACTCAAACATAATGTTTTCACTTTTGCAGGCTCCCTCTACCTACAGATGCAGGGAGTAACCATGGGATTCTATGACTGAGCTCTGCGACCATACCAGCCGGACTGACTACACCGGGCTCCGCCAAGGACAAAGCTGTTGGAGGTGGTCAGCTGGAAGCACTTTAGCAAAGGAACCCTCTGGATGCGTTTGAGATTATGCACAGGCTAGTTTGATCCCTCCTGCTGAGCTGACTGGGTTGGAGTTACACGGTCCTTTTGTGATGGTCTTTTGCCGAGGTCCTAATGGATGTATAAAAAAGGCGTTTTATACTCCTAATTCTGGTGAGCCTCCAATTGTAATTTTCTTCCTGCACGTGGTGAATTGAGGTGGAAGATTTAAATAGAAGATCTTTTTTGCTATTTATACACCTTAAGAACTTTATTTTCCAGCACTGGAAATTTTTCACCAACACTGGCACTTTATTTGTGACATTTGTTTACTCTCACAATTTATATAAGCGCTGCTAACACTGGACTATTTATGAGTGTTGATTTTATATAACCACGGGCACCTGTTGTGCCCCGGCTTACGCCAGCCCAAGGTTGGACTGATTTTCTTTGCATAACAGGCTTCGAGGCTGGTGGCTTGGAGGGGGTGTCTCCTCTCCCCCCATTTTTGGACGATGTGGATTATTACGCCAATCTGCGGGAGTGGGAGCAATCTCTCTCTTCAGATGAGAATTTTTTACCCTATGCGGACCACATACCCATGTGGTGCTGCTACATTGACAATTTTTTGCTTTTTTGGAACGGCCCCACAGATATCCTCTCTACCCTCCTATCCACCTTGAACAATAAATACAATTTAACCTTTAGCATGACCCATAGCTCCTCAAGTGTAACCTTCCTGGATCTTACCATCCAGGTAGGAGTGGAGGGGAGCCCTGTTTGTGACCTCTTTTGTAAACCAACATCAGGCAATATTGTATTGCAAGCTACGAGCTTCCATCCACAACCGCTCATTGTATCCATACCTTATAGTCAGTACCTTAGGGCGAGACGTAACTATTAGTGATGAGCTATACAGGTTAGTTGCTGATCGCCTGCATCGTCAGCTTCTTGAGCGAGGATATAGCCACTCCTGTTTAAAAAGAGCCTTTAAACGGGCCTCAAGCAAAAGCAGACATGAATTGTTGTTTACAGATAAAAAAACCCAAGACGGACAATGCCAAGCGAGTCATTACTAGGTACTCCTCACAATATAAGGAACTAAAAAGTATTCTCAACAAATATTGGCGCTTACTAACCCTGGATCTAACAATAGGCCAATTTTTACCTATAAAACCTTCCATTGCCTACAGACAGGCCCCCTCACTCTCAGATAAATTAGTTCATAGTGAATTTAAGGGTGATGTACGAAAAGACCCATGTAAATTGTTGGGCACCTACCGTTGTGGTGGTTGCCTACAATGCCAGTACATCCAGACAGCCCCCCTCCCCTGACTGGAGACCCTTTTACCCTAAACATGTTGTCAGCTGCAAAACTACACATGTGGTTTATCTACTACTTTGCAGTTGCGGTGTTATGTGGGAAAAACCATACAACAATTTGGACAACGTATCCGCCAGCATATACTCAGCATGCGTAAAAAAGATTCCACGCCACTGTTGGAATGTCACGTAACACTGCTACATTCTGGCGCATTTCCCCCAGTACGCTACTTGACATTTGACAGGGTCCACCTCAGCCCCCGTGGGGGCAATTTTCATAAGGTTCTCCTCCAGCAAGAACTATGCTGGATATTTGACCTGGAAGCTACTAAATCATCAGGGTTAAATGAGGCCTTCAATTTCAAACCCTTTCTGGAAGGTTTCTCATCAGGAGCGTGGGAGAGGGACCTTTGAAAAATACAATTTTTTTTCTCCCCTCCCCCACATGACCACCACAGTTTCAGTTCACTATATTCCATTTAGACAATCTGGATTCTCTGTTGTTTGTTGCCTCCGTATCTATTCTATGCACTGCTGTTCATCTCATGCATTATCTGATTTATTTACTATGTTTTTAGACCAGGGTATTACACTAAATGTAAGTTTTTTTTTCTGCTTATGTATATTTTCACCATTATAAGTCCTCCTCACTATGTATAGAGATTGTATGTGAGATTTGTGAGTCCTGACCCTCCTGCTGATCTATGCTTATAAAGCCAGGTTCTGTTGACTCTAGATTTCTTGTTCTTCCAAATGCACCTCCCCAGCAGTCTCTGAAGGGAGTTCAGAAATGACTGGGGGATGGGGAGACATCTAAATGCGTATAGCACCTGGGGCAGTACCAGCATCTTAAATGAGGCTAGTCTGCCCGTCCATGAGAGTTCTTGTTTGGCAATGTGGTCGAGTGATGATGTAAAATTTTGTCTAAGAGGTAGGAAGTTTTCTTTAAATAGTTTATCCGGATTACTAGTGAGGGAGATTCCTAGATATTTGATGGAGTGGTCTGTCCACTGGTACAGAAATTTGGTTGAGAGGATGGCTTTAGTGACACTATCTATTCCTATGTCCAAAATGTGGGTTTTGGTCGTGTTAATTTTGTAATATGAAATTATACTAAAATGAAGTAAAAGATCATGGATAGCCGGCAACGAGGAGAGAGGATTGGTCAACATGAGGATCACATCATCAGCGAATAGGCTGATTTTATGTGTGACCTTCCCCACTGCTAGTCCAGTGATTTGTCCGGAGTTTCTAACGTGGGCTGCTAGAGGCTCTATGGCAAGGTCAAAGATGATCGGGGAGAGGGGGCATCCCTGGCGGGTCCCATTAGTAATGTGAAATGTTGATGAGATCGCATCAGCTGCTAGCACATTAGCTGAGGGAGTGGAGTACAGTGCCATGATCGCTTGCAATATATCACCTTCGAAACCAAACCTGGCAAGGGTCTCCCGGAGGTATCCCCAGTGGACTCTATCGAACGCCTTCTCTGCATCCAAGAATAGGAGCAGAGAAGGTGTTCCTGTAGATCTGGCCAAGTGGAGAATATTAATTAGTCTTCTGGTTGCGTCTGTCGTTTGGCAGCCTTTGACAAAGCCCGCTTGATCTCTGTGTACCAGCTGGGGAATGAATTACATCAGTCTGGAGGCGAGAATTTTTGCGTATACTTTCACATCAGCATTAAGTAAAGAGATGGGTCGAAAGTTTTGTGGGGATATGGGTTCCTTGCCAGGCTTGGGTATGGTTACTATTAACTTCTTGTGAGAGGAAGTTTTGTATGTCTGCTGAGGATGGTTGGGGAGTTCGCAGATCTGATTTAAGGTTGTAGAGCGATTCATAATGCACTCCAAAGGCATTTGCAATTCCCTGAGGGTCGACTATCTTAGCTTTAGTGTGAGGGTGGTACATAAAGGGTATTTTGGCCTTAACTCGGGTAGCTTTGAGGCGTTCTGCCAAGCGTTTCCCCACCTTATTGTTAGTGGAGTAGGATATGGCCTTGAACTTCCTGTGCGCTTTCTCATAGTTGTCTAGGAGAAGCGTGCGGAGCTCTTGTCTGAGGCTGATTAATTTTAATCTAAGGGATTCGTTGGGATTTCTTTTATTTTGTGCGCCTGCCATAGTGTTGAGGCCTTGCCCACAGAGCCCACATTTAATTAAAAAAATTCTGTGAGTTCTTTCTGGATTTCTTCTGCATAAGGTGAGGTTTTCAGCATCTTGGCGTTAGCCCGCCAGATGATAGGGCCTGCTGGGCGTTGCGCAGGGCAGAGGGAGAGAGTAATAGGAGCATGGTCGGACCATGTTATATGTTCTATAGTAGACCCCGCGGTGCTCTTCAGTGTCTGTTTATCAGTTACAAACAGGTCAATCCTTGTGTAGGTGTTGTGGACCAGGGAATGAAAGGTATAATCGGTTTCTTCGGGGTGGTGGCATCTCCACGTGTCGTATAGGTCGTTTGTTCTAGGAAAGGATTGCAGTGAGGTGCATGGTCTGGTGGACTTGTTGGAAGAGTCAGATAAAGGGTCTGGTACTAGGTTAAAGTCTCCGCAGAGGACCATCATTTTTCCTCAATAGCTTGTTGAGAAAGGTAAGCTGATGGGAGTTCGGTGCGTATAGGCAGGTGAGCGTGACTAAGGTAAAGTTGATTTTGCTTATGAGGGTCAGGAATCTGCCAGCCGGGTCTGCAAATTTTTGGATTAACTCGAAATCAATGATGTTTTTAATGGCTATAGCCACCCCTCTTTTCTTTTCTGGACTATTGGCGAGAAAGATGTGGGGGAACAGTTTGTGTGAAAATTTTGGTGCTTCCATCTCCTTGAAATGCGTCTCCTGGACGCAAATAATATCACCTCCCAGGTCTAGTGATGTTTGCCAAAGCGAGGCCCTTTTGGCTGGATGGTTAAGACCTTTAGCATTGATTGATATAATCTTAATGGTCATAGTGGTGGAGTGGAGTGATCAGTGTGTCGAGTACTCACTTTTAGGATTGCCATTCTTTGCCAGACTGGAGTGGTGTATTCTTCCAGAGTTCTTTGCGATGGGCTGATCAGGGAAGAGTGGTTCCTTTTTGATTCCTCGTCCGAACGATGGGATAGGAGTAGGGAGATGGTAGGGTGGGGGAGAGAAAGAGAAAAAGAAGATCAATAGAACAACGAACATAACTGTGTAGCTGGGGAGGAAGATAGGTACAGCTACCTTAAGATTGGTGGAGGGAATGTCCATAAGGTTCAACACAGCAGTGGCGGCCTTATTGAGGGGGGAAAATATGAGGGGAGTCCGTGGATGTTAAGTTGTTTGCTTGGACCTTGTCAGAATTTAGGTGGCGGCTTACGATTAACTTTGTGCCATCCCTGGGGAGCAGGGGGACGAATCTCCTTCATTTTGCTTGGCGGGGGAGGTTCAGGGACGATGCCCCATTCCCTGAGGAGAGAGATGCCTGAGTCAAGGGAAGAGATTGTAAAGGATTTCCCATTTCTGTCAATTGAAAGTTTTGCTGGATGACTCCATTTGTACCCAATACCATGATTACGGAGAGCCTTTGTTATGGTGTTTGATTGGCGTCTCAGATCCATGGTGAATTTGAATAGGTCAGGGAATATTTGTATGTTCTCATATGGCTCCTGGAGTTTACCTAGGGTCCTTGCTTTCCTCAGGATAGAATCTTTGGTTGTATAAAAGTGTACTCTTAGTAGTACGTCTCTGGGGACAGTTTCAGGGAGGAATGGCGGCTTAGGGATCCTGTGGATCCTGTCAATTATCAGTTCAAGAGGTTGCGAGTCAGGGAGAAGAGCCTTAAACAGATCTGTGACATACATGTTGAGGTCTTGGGGTAGTATTGTTTCAGGGATCCCCCTTAGCTTAACGTTATTTCTTCTGCTGCGGTCTTCTAAGTCAGCTAATTTGGTGCGCAGCCATTGCCTTTCTTCTGCACCCTCCTCATTTGCATCACTGATGGCATTCTCAGCAGTGTGTACCCTTTCTCCCAGGGAGGAAATTTCCATAGAGAGCTTGTGTGTGAGGGCAGTGAAGTCAGCATGCAGGGATTGCTGGAGCGATATTAACATTTCTTTGAGCTGGGTGTCTACCACAGGCTGGTTATTTGTGGGAAAAGCAGCTATTGATATATTGGCGGTAGTGGAGTGAAGGGATCGGGGAAGCCCCTGACTGACCAGGCCGCATGTTGGATCTCCCATCCGCATTCGGGACTTTGCTGGGCTGTTGCACGTCGGGCTGGTGGGCTGTGAGGATCGGCGGGACGGGGAGGTCCCCGGGGATCTGCGGTCCTCGTCCTCCGGCAGATCTGTGTAGTGGCTGTCCACCGGCGCCATCTTGGAGTTCTCTGTGTGCGGCCTCCGGTTCTCTTTCCTCTTCCGTGACATCCCTTGTGTGTTGGGCAGACTGGGATGGTGAGGTATGAGAGTTTTGTGGGGTGTCGGTCAGTCCTAGTCGCTTCGTTTCCCCTCAGGTGGCTGGAGCACTAGGAACTTGCGGCCATCTACAGCGTGCGCAAACCACGCCCTCAATATCCCGCCATTTAAATGCAATTAATTTCCTTGCCTGGTAGATGCATCTCTCCACTGCAACCTGTTCCCGGGCCTCCTCTCCTCTTCTCTCCATATGCCCTAGGATGCACAAGACTGGATCCCCGACCAGTGCCAACCCAATAACCTGGTTGACCCTGCTCAGGACTCCACTCCAATACCTGAACAACTTCGGGCACCTCCAAAACATATGGATCAAATCGCCAGTCGCCCCCTCGCATCTAGTGCAGAGAGCGTCTTGGCGTCCCCCAAAATAGTCTCTTGGGGGTATAGAAAGTCCTATGTAGCATATAGAGCTGGGTCAGGTTTTGCGGGGATGAAAGGGACAAACTACCCGGCAGCGCCACGACCTCTCTCCACTGGCTGTCTGACAATTCACCCACATCTGCCTCCCACTTGGTCCTCACCATAACCAACTGGTCCCCTTCCCCTGCCCTGGGTCCTATGTTCGTATATAGATCTGAGATCAACCCTTTTTGGGATGTAGCAACCAAAAGTTTCTTCAATAGGGGAATCTCGCACAATGAAGGTCTCCCTAATGCAGTCTGACATGGTTGTGAACGCTAATCTTTCCCTCACAGCGCCAGCATGAAGCTCTCCCTACTCTAGTCTGAGACGATCTGACATGTGGCGCTACGTGACTCCAGCCTCATATAGAGGCTGGGTCACATGATGCACTGACCAATCACAGCCATGTCATTAGTAGGCATGGATGTGATGGCTTCTAAGGGCAAACTAGTGAAAAGCTTGTTGATTGGCTGCCCAGAAGCTATAGAAAAGGCGCCAAAAATACCCAAATACCGAACCCGATCCCGGACTTTTTTTTAATGTCCGGGATCGGGTTTGGGGCACGGACACCCCAAAGTTCGGTATGGACCCAAACTTTACAGTCCGGGTTCGCTCAACTCTATAAATGAACTCCCACATGCTAACCACTTTACGCATTCTTCTTCATGCAAGGCTTATATATTTGGGATCCTCATAAAATTGAATAAAATAATGAAAAACTAGAGAACCAGGCAGATTGACAAAGTCATACTCCAAATTGAAAAATTAGAGGAACAAAATAAAACTCTTCCATCTCACAAATTAACTAGCAAACTCTTTAAGCTGAGACAAAGACTTAAATCCCTACTTTTATCAAGTTTGAAAAAAGCTTACATATACTAAAGCCAACTTCTATGCACTAGGCAACAAGGCTGAAGCCTTATTGGCCCGCCCAGTTAAGGTACAACGCATGAAAGCAAAAATCTTATGCCTTCACCATTCCACTTCAAAATTACTTCTTATCAACCCTCGAGATATTTTAGCTTTAGCTTTACTTTTAGCGTGTACTATTCTTTACTGTACAGCCTAAAAATTATCCTTCCACTCCCCAGCCATCAGACTCCCTCATTCGGCAATTACTAGATTCAGTCGATCTTCCCACTATCTCAATATCACAACGTGAGTCTTTGTCACAGCCTTTCTCCATAGAGGACATTTTCAGTGCAATTAAAGATCTACCTCTGCAAAAATCTCTGGGGGAGGATGGGTTCCCAAACAAATTTTACAAACATTTCAATGATATCCTTGCACCTCAACTAATGATCCTCTTCATTTCTGCTGAGTTCTCTCTTCCAATGGACATGTTGCGCGTGACCATCACAACTATTCTAAAACTTGACAAAGATCCTTCCCTAACTATTAATTGTAGACCGATTTTTCTCATTAGCTAGTAATTTTATGTCTGTGTTAAAGTCCTTGCCAAACAACTTGTGGCATACCTTCCAACCTTTGTGCATCCGGACCAGGTCAGATTTATCCCAGGCTGACGGGTACCAGATGCTCTAAGGAGGGTACTGAACCTCATCCACCACGGCACTCAAGCATGAATGCATTCTCTGCTCCAATCACTAGATGCAGAGAAGTTTTTTGACAGAGTTCACTGGGGCTTTCTAAAGGTGATACTCATCAAATTTGGCATCACTGGTTGGTACCAAAACACTATTTTCTCCCTCTATTCTAATCCTTCAGCAAGAGTCATCATAGGAGGAGTTTTATCTACCCCATTCACCATAACCAATGGTGCATGTCAGGGATGGCCCTTCTCTCCACTTATTGTGTTACTGAAGGAACCACTGGTGGCTAAAATTAGAACTAATATACAAATTTCTGGTATTATAAACAATAGTGTTGATCACAAAATAAGCCTGTTTGTGTAGAATGTGATACTTATGGTTACCATTCCATCCCAATCCTTGTAAGTGATGCGAGGAATTCTTCATCAATTCAGCTCTGTTTCTTTTTACTAGTTTAATGTGTCTAAATCTGGCTTATTACCTTTACATATTCCCACACAGCTGGAATCCCACCTTAGAGATGCGGCCCCATTCCCAGTAACTCCATCCCCTACTTGGGAATACAGCTGCCCCCCACTCTCAAACAGATGTTTGCACTAAACTACTAAGCTTTCCTCCAACAACTCCCCCAACTATTATGCTTGTTACGCTCCACAGGCATCTCAAAAATGGGTAGAATAGTTTCCCTGGAAAATATTGTACTACCAAAACTACTCTATCTATTCCATACATTGATAATACCTTTTGGCTACCCCACATCAGTAATTACTATCATACTTCCATTTTGGATCAATTATACTATTGGTGGCACTCGACATCAGACAAAATCTGGTCACTCATAGAAACTTCAGTCTCACAGACCAAATACCCCATAGACTCCCTTGCCTTTACTGCAGTTGGCTGTCCTCCACCTGCCCATCAATAAGAGCATCTATACTGACATGGGAAAAATTCCTACCGAAACAAATTCCTAGATTTCATACTCACTCCATACCGATCCCTATAAGAGCACTATCCAAACACAAACCAAGCCTGAAGGTCTCCTTCTGGATCAGCCATGGCATCACAAATATGCCTGACCTTATCAAAGGCTCTTCATTGAAGTCTTTTAATAATCTTCAACAAGAATTTGCTCTCCCAATCTCAGAATTATATACTTACGTGAGAATCTCATATTTTATCAACTCCTCTAAATTACCACCCATGGTTATGTTGCCAGAACCACTCTTCCAATTCTACATACACTTTCCTTATCCCAAAAAAGGGATTTTCTCTATCTTATACTTTACTAAGTGATGATCACCCCTTACTGCAAGTTACTACTTTTGCCAAATAGACTGATGAACTTAACGACCACATCTCTCCTGACATGTGGCAACAAGCTTTTAGGTTTACCTTTACTGCCTCCCACTGCTCCAACCACTGGGCAACATATAAAAAAACTCTGTATAGATGGTACTTAACACCTCAGCAGCTCTCAAAAATATACCCAGGGAATAGAGCAAGTTGTTGGGGAAATTGTGGTAGCATAGGCTCCATTGCCCACATATTTTGTTACTGCAAATCCCTCACTTCTTACTGGAGGCAAATATTTGGCTAGATCTCCTCTGTATCTGGTATATATACTACCCGTAATCCTTCTCTAGCACTGCTCCATGTAGGTTGAGAAAAGTATCCTTCATACTCTATCACTCTATCAAAATACACCTGCTGCTCGCTGCTAAACTCAATATTTCCAGGCTATGGAAAACAGATGAAGCTCCCTCTATTTCCAGAACAATTGCTGACCTTAACCGACAATGTGAGATGGAGAGACTGATAGCTAGGAAAAATATGACGCTAGAAAAATTCTTTGAACAATGGTCACAATGGTTGAATCACACTAAATGTAAAGTTTACATCTGAATTGATATACATCTAGTATGACAGTACTACATTTGTTGCACTGGTGTCCCTCTCCTCATTCTCCTTCTCCCCTTCTTCCCAATGCCCCACCCCCTTCCCTCTCCCCCTCCCTCCTCCTGCCTGGAGTTGTATATTAAGAGTAGAAAAATGTATATATAAGCTTCTGACCACTCTAAGTTTTGTTATCACACCACTGTCAATTTGAAACTAGGCTAAGGGCCAATTCACACTGGTCCGACATGTGCTCTGACATGGAGAGCACAAGTCGCATGACATATCAAAATAAATGGTTCCCTATGAGAGCCACTGGTCAGTGACGTCACAAGGTGGCAAAGTCTCCAAGTGACATCACCGGATGGTGGCACCCCATAGCTATATAAAAACTGGCTGACAAAGAAGCTCACACAACGGCGGGAGCCAGCTTGGGAGGAGGACTTTTTTTTATTTTTAGCAGGTTGGCAGCGGCAGAAGACATCACTGGAGGGAGAAGACCTCACTGAAGGGAGGAGACCGAAAGAAAAATATATCAGTGGTGGAACCAGAAAAAAATACAAAGTACAATTTTGATTAAAGGACCTGTCAAAAACCATCTCTTGTTTTTGCAACAATATACATTTTTTTTTGGTGAATGGATAGAGCTACTATGTACTCCATACTCATTCATATGGGGCAGCCAGGATCTGGGGCCCCAATGTTAAAGGAGGCTTTCAGATTCCGATAAGCACCCTACCAGAAACCCCTCACAACCACCCCCCAGGGTTGATGGGAAGAGGCCCCTGTCCCTCTCAACATGAGGACAGGGTGATTTGGGGTAGGGGCACAAAGCTCCCTCTGCCCAAAACACCCACCCCCATGTTCATGACGTGTGGCCTGGCATGGTCAATGAGAGGGGGCACTCGCTTGCCCCCCCTTTCCTAACCTGCTGGGCTGCATGCTTAGATAAGGATTTAGTATGGATTTTGGGGGGACTCCACACCGTTGTTTTGTTTTTGTTTTTTTGGCATGGGGTTACCCCTTAAAATCCTTTTTATTTTTTACATTTTGGAGTGGGGTTCCCCTTCAAGATCCATACCAGACTCAAAAGACCTAGTATGTATCTGGGAAGGACCCCCACTATTTTTTTTTTTTTATATAAATTTGGCGTGAGGTTTCTTCCATACCAAAAGCAAAGGATTTGTTTTGATTGGTCAAAAGACAAGTTGCAGTCATCTCAAAGTCAGATCCCTTTCATTGAAGTCCCATGGAAGCCAGACATGAAGTTGCAGGGCAGAGTCAGATCAGAAGTCATGCAACTTCCATGTCAGAGCAGTGTGAATGCAACCTTAGCGGTGCACTTCGCACTTCAGCAGTGCGATTCGCTCCCCAGCGGTGCACATCTGTCATCTGACCTTAGGTGTCCTGACAGTCCCAATGTTTCCCAATGTTTCCTCTTGGGAAAACTCCTATACGTTTGACTCCCTCTGGATGGCTCATTCCAATAATACAAGGGTTGGAACCAGGTACTCCATAACTCAATTCCCCCTGATTCATACTGGTCATAATGGCTTCTTACTTTGTTAGGATAATGGTTACTTAGTGTTTTGAAGGCACCCCTCTACCAGGACCATTGATCCTATTCCCAACTGGTAAGTTCCCAGTGATGCCCCTCCCTAATGGTGGGGCATGTCTGAGACTCCCATTGATCTCTTCTCTCCCACCTCTAACAGATGAGGATTTGGTGGAATGAACCACTGCATCATCCCTTAGTTCCCTCTGTCACTTGTAAACTGAATGTTCTCTATAGTCTTTGAGGTCCCTTTGATATTTTTTATTTTTTTATGTTTAGTGTCCTTATCCTTGAATTTGAATGGTGTTTTCCTTATATTCAGGGGAGTCCTTAAAATTAGTTAATTGCTCTTTCAATTCTGTTATTTGGGTTTCTAGTTGCTGTAACTTAATCTTCCTCCTTGATGTGATAAGATCTAATAGTTTTTGTTCTCTTGAGTTAAAGAAGGCATACCATTCACTTTACAATTCTTGATCTACTAACTCATCATTGGGCGCCAAATCTGAATTAAGGTGTCTGTGAGTCATTTTATTTCTCCCATAACATTCCAAAATTGGACAGACTTGTAACAATTTGGAGGATTATATGCAACAGTCCTAGTTGGTGGCTAACAGGTTTAGAGAAAGAGGGTACCATGAAAGGAGTCTGTTACCCATACAAAAGCAGGTTATGGATATTGGCAGGAATGGATTGTTGGAGGACAAACCAAAGAGTAAAAATACCAAGGATAACCTAGCTCTTTTGACTAATTTTAAATGGGATTATAAATCATTCAAATAAATTGTGAAAAAACATTGGCCAATACTGTTAAGGGATCAACCGTTATCTAGTTTTTTACCTATCCAACCGTAATTCATTAACGGGAAAGCGTCAAATTTGAGAAATAGATTACGACTACACTGGCTGTTATTATTGCAAAAGATGTAAAGCGTGAAAAAATTGCGAGATAGAACAAAAAGAAGATAGACACATTTACATAAAAAAGTACTGGAAGAGAATATAATATTAGGAAGTGTATAACCTGCCACTCCACCTTTGTTGCATATCTCATAGCGTGTCCCTGTGGGTTACAGCACGTTGGTCATACAACAAAAAAGTTGGGTATCAGAATTAACGAGCGTCAATATAAAGAAGGGGTTCCTAAACATAGCTTTTCAAACCATTTTAGACTATATCATAACAGGGACCATAATTTAATGTCTTTCTTTGGGAGTGATAGGGTTGAAGCACATTGGAGAGGAGGAAACATGACTCAGAGACTATCTAAGAATGAAACTGAATCGATTTTTGAACTAAATACTTTAAATCCAGCAGGTATTAATGTGGATATTGACCTAAATTGTTTTATAACTAATTAATAAATTGCTTAGTCCCATTGAGGTGCCCCAATTTAATTTCATTAATTAGTGAGCCTGAAGGATTGTAGGTGAGAATATTCTTTCTGGCCTTTCTTGAGGTTATTGGCTACTATCTTAAAGTGGATGCAAACCTAATTCATGAAATTTGACCTAAGCACATACTTTACATCTGTAGTGTTTTCTTATCTCTCCCCAAAGCTCTGAGTCCCGTGTCTTTCTGCTGCTCTGTTCTTCTGTTATCAGCATGATAACTTCTGACAAGTTCTCCATCAATCAAGATAAAACCAGCCTGAAATTTGTGTTGTGGGATGTTGCTATAAATAGATTAGCAAAGAGTTTGCCTTGTCACAGCACAGCTCTGCACATTCCTTCTATCCTTTGCCTATGTGGAGTGGAGGTGTGTGCCTTTCCTCCAATCAGTTGTCTTGGCTGTATGCCAAGAATCCACTCCCAGTGCTGAACAGGAAGAGAAAACCTCTAACACAATGAACACTTTCTAAACAATATATAAAGCTGAAGACTGCAGATATACATGTAAAACTTATAAAGGGAGATTTGTTTAATCCCTGTGCATCATCTTGGGCTGTTCACTTCACTGGGTATATGTGTCAGGAACCATGAATCAGACAAAGACAGAAGTACAGTAAAAATCACACTTTTTAGTAAAATGGTATAAACAGATTAACATGGTTAAAACATAGCCAGGATTCAATAAAAGAGCGAGTAGTTGGAGCAAGCCAGCAAAACAGGAGTCCAGAGATCAGTGTAGCCAGAAGCTGCAACCAGGGTCAGGAGCCAGAAGGGAAGTCATCCAGGCAATATCTTTAGCAGCAAAACACAGAAGAGAGAATCTGGCTATGTCTATCAAGGCAAATGCATCTGAGATCTGATCCAGGCAGTTTAAATAGCTAGAAAAGCTGGCTTAACGAGCAATATTGTTAGGAACGGTTCCACCAGTTGGTGGCGCTGTAGGCCCCAGACCTGGGGGCCGCAGTTCCAGTGTCCACCAGCAGGTGTCTCTCGGCAGTCAGGACCTGACATCATCTCCTGCAATCAAGCACCACCTGAGACTGTTTGCAGGAAGTGTACTTAAACTTGGGAGTGCTGTGTTAGCTTGCCTTGGTATTACTTCCCTGTGCCTCTGAAAACCTGTATCCTGAAAACCTGCATCCTGAGACCTGAGACCTGCGTCCCGAACCCTGAATCCTGCTTTCCCCTGCTCCCCGGTCCCCTCTGACTGATCTCCCGTGGATGACCCTGGCCTGGCTTAAAGATAATGGTTTGAACTTTCCCTTTTACTCTAGATATATGCTTTTGGTTGGCTTCACTATTGCTATTTTGGTTGTGCGTTTTAGTTTACTGTCTCATATCTTATAATAAATCCTCTTATTTCAGTTACACTTGTGTTTGGTATTTTCTGTGCAGTCCACACATTTCTGGTCACACCAGTTTTCTGACATAATACCAAGGCCATCCTGACCAAAAGTGGCTGCACAGAAAAGCAATCTTGTTTTGGCTGGTTGTGATAACATGCGTTCGGAAGAGGTTATTTATTTTTGTCTGCTGCTGACAGAGGACCGTGACCATTGCTGCCAGGCATTAAAAGAGTGGACCAGTGACCAGCTATTGGAGTGTATGCGTCTGGCTCATTCCCTGGTTGATCAGGGCAGTGTGACATTTGGAAAGGTTCAGCCTTTGATTCAGGTGTGTGCAGAGTTTGCTTTATCAAGTACGCCTACCGGCGGCAATAATTATAAACCGCCCTTTGATGTCTGTCAGGTAGTGTCGCTTTTTTGGCTCCTGGAAGATGATAGAAGTTATTTTTTTTAACATTACTCTGCGTTTTCACAAAAGGCTCTGTTAGACTGCATCAACACAGTAAACTCTTTAATCAGACAAGGAGAATGTAAATTGACATTTGTTCAGCCTTTACTTCAAGCTTGGTTGGATCTGTCCTCCTCAGTATCTGTTGACATGCATCCATCCATTAGCCACCAGTTTGTCCAGAGGTCTCTCCTTCATCTACAGCAACCACAGTCACAGCCAAATATACTCTGCTACCAACCCGCACAATTCAGCCAATATCCAGTCCTGCTGTCGCACCAGCCGATCTGTTCCAGTCTGCTCCTATGCCAGCTGATCTGTTCCAGTCTGTTCCTACTTCAGCCGGTCTGTTCTAGTCTGCTCCTATGCCAGCCGATCTGTTCCAGTCTCCCCCCATGCCTGCTGTCTGGTCTGATGCTCCAGTGCCTGCTGTCTGGTCTGATGCCCCAGTGCCTGCTGTCTGGTCTGATGCCCCAGTGCCCACTGTCCAGTCTGATGCCCCAGTGCCCGCTGCCCGGTTTGACGCCCCAGTGCCCGCTGCCCGGTCTGACGCCCCAGTGCCTGCTGTCCGGTCTGATGACCCAGTGCCTGATGATCCTGTGCCTGCTGATCCTGTGCCCAATTACCGGGTGTCCGCTGGTTCTGTACCTGATGTCTGCTGATCCCATGCCTGATGACCCAGTGTCCGATGATCCTGTGCCCTATGACCAGTGTCCGCTGATCCTGTGCCCAATGACTGGGTGTCTGCTGGTCCTGTGCCCGATGACCTGATGTCTGCTGATCCTGTGCCCCATGACCTGGTGCCTGATGATCATGTGCCCGCTGATCCTGTGCCCGATGACCGGGTGTCCACTGGTCCTGTGCCCAACGACCTGATGTCTATGATCCTGTGCCTGATGACCTGGTACCCGCTGATCTTGTGCCCAACGACTCGATGTCTGCTGATCCTGTGCCCGATGACCCGATGTGCGCTGATCCTGTGCCCAATGACCCGGTGCCTGATGACCTGGTGCCCAATGACCTGGTGCCCTCTGATCCTGTGCCTGATGACCTGGTGTCCGCTGATCCTGTGCCTGATGACCCAGTGCACGCTGATCCTGTGCCTGGTTACCCGGTGCCCGATGACCTGGTGTCCGCTAATCCTGTGCCCCATGACGATGACCTGGTGCCCGCTGATCCTGTGCCTGATGACCCGGTACCTGCTGATCCTGTGCCCGATGACCTGGTGCCCACTGATCCTGTGCCGGATGACCTGGTGCCCGCTGATCCTGTGCCTGATGACCTGTTGCCCGCTGATACTGTGCGTGATGGCCCGGTGCCTGCTGATCCTGTGCCTGATGATCCTGTGTCCGATGACCTGGTGTCCGCTGATCCTGTGCCTGATGACCTGGTGCCCGCTGATCCTGTGCCCGATGACCTGGTGCCCACTGATCCTGTGCCTGATGACCTGGTGCCCGCTGATCCTGTGCCCGATGACCTGGTGCCCGCTGATCTTGTGCCCACTGATCCTGTGCCCGATGACCTGGTGCCCACTGATCCTGTGCCCGACGACCCAGTGCCCGATGATCTGGTGCCCACTGACCCGGGGGCCCGCTGATCCTGTACCTGATGACCCGGTGCCCACTGATCCCATGCCTGACGATCTGGTGCCCGCTGATCCTGTGTCCGATGACCTGATGTCTGCTGATCCTGTGTCCGCAGTCCAGCCTGCTGTTTTGGTGCCTGCTGTCCAGCCTAATGTTCCGGTGCCTGCGGTCCAGCCTGGTGTTCTGATGCCCGCTGTCCAGCCTGGTGTACCGGCACCCGCTGTCCAGTCTGATCTGGTTCCTGATTCCCAGCCTGCTGTTCTGGTGCCTGCTGTCCAGCCTGCTGATCCTGTGCCCGCTGGCCAGCCGGATGTGCCTAAGTTTGTGAATGACCCATGGTACCCCAGCATTGAGGTACCTAACCTGTTACCAGACCCAGGCGGTGGAATTCCTGGCATCTTTCTGGACCCCGGCAGCAGGGCCTCTGATCTGGAACAAAGAGCTAAATTCCCCCTTTTTTCCTGACTGTTCATCAGCACAACTGAGCATGCTCAGACAAGAAAATTCCCTCATTTTAACTCCCATGCCTTTTTTAGAGGGCGGTATAGTATATTGGCAAATACGCACTTGCCTATAATGTCCTTTTGAGAAGGCAAATTCACGTTGGCTAATATGCCTTCTTGAGAAGCCAAATGCAAGTTTCAGCCATTGATTCTAATGGTACAATTGTAACTTCCCTAAATAAATCATTTTCATGTTGAGATGAAATGTATCTTTCTCTCAAACAAGTTGTCCCTGCAAAAATGTTGCTATTTCATCATCTAATTTGTTTTTAAGAATGTTACAATGTGCAATCTTCTCATGTTTTTTGTCTTTTGCTTGTTGCTGTCCATCTCATAAAAATCTTTTCCTAAACTCACACAGGTATCTTCACAAACCACAAATAACACCATTGCTGTTGCAATAATATCACTGTTTTACACTCCATGCACCACCAAATAGCACAGAACAAACTCCAGACTAATGTAATTCCACCACCTATATGTGCAAAGAAATACAGTATATGTGTATTTATGTGTAGGAGGGTTGCACACTTGGCAGACTGGTGGCTAACAGCTCAACGCTTCTACCTAGGAACATAAAGGTTCTGGGTTCGTGTCATGAGCATATGATTTCATGTAGAGAGGTATTCTGTTCTCATTACACATGTCCTTACCAAAATTATGTCTAAATGTAGTATTTATGTGTAGGAGGGTTCCACCACTATTGCAAATTGTGTCACTTGTTTTCTATGGGCAAAGACTATAATCAGCCTTAACATTTCCCATCCAGCAATTATTGCAGCTTCTTACCAAGCCAAATGCCCCAAAATGAGAGATGGCAGAATGCTCACAGTACTGATCCATAACAAACCTACAAAACAGATGGCATACGCCAGAAACAGGTTGTTCAATGGTTATCCAGCCTTCCACAGTACATCTGCATTGGTTCATTTATTGCACCCCTGAGACTTAGGACTGCTTGACATCACAGCAATGGATGCTCCATGGTTGCTCCATGAATGTGGCTAAGGGCTTAGCGCTTCTGCTGAACAAACCTGGGGTTCATAGGTTCAAATCCCAAACATACTATGTCCTGTAGAAAGGCTGTCAGCTCTTCCTCTGTTGTTAAACATAACTCATGTCCTTCTCCAATTTTATATAAATGTAGCATTTATGTGGACGAGGGTTCCACCATCATTGCAAATCTTGCACAATCTGCGATCTTGCCAAAAGTATTGGGTTGCCTGCCTTTATACACACATGAACTTAGCATCCCAAACTTAGTCTGTAGGGTTCAAATTTGATTTAGCCAAGCCTTTGCAGCTATAGCAGTGCAGGGACCTTTTTTCCCACACCAGAATCAGATCGCAGGGGTGTTCTCACTCCTGCAATCTAATTCCTATCAGAATCCACAGTTAGCACTGCGATCTATGAACCAATCTGAGGGTGTCATTAATATTGTACTGACACCCGCAGCGGATCACAGAAGGCAGTGGGAACTGCCTGTGGGAGAGGTGCAATGCAGGAACCGGTGCTAAAATTGTGCTGGTTCCTGCATCGCACCAATATGAACCTGGGCTAAGGCCACTTTCACACTTGTGCGACCTGAAAGTTGCATGACTTTACCGCGATTTCCCGCAGTTTTTTGACGTGATTTTGATGTGACTTGAAGCAATAGCTGTGTAATTCTGAGGTCTATCGACCTCAAGTTGCTTCAAAGTCAGACTACTTTGAAGTCACACAGATATGAATGGTGCTCATTGGAAATTATCTTCAGGCCCTTTTCACACTTGTGTGACATTTCCTGCGACTTGGGACTGCAAAGTCACATGACAAGCCATTCCCCATGATTTTCAATGGGTACCATTCATATCTGTGCGACTTCAAGTTGCAGTGACTTCAAAGTAGTCCCTGCACTATTTTGGTCCGACTTTGATGCGACTTGAGGTCCATAGACCTCAGGATTACCCAGCTATTGCTTCAAGTCACATCAAAATCACTGCAAAACATTGTAGCAAATCGCTGTAAAAACACACAAATTTCAAGTCGCACAAGTGTGAAAGAACAACCCCTGAAAAACAACCCCACACCATAATACCCCTCCTGATTTGGACCAGTGCACAAAGCAAGGTCCATAAAGACATGGATGAGTGAGTTTGGGGTGGAGGAACTTGACTGGCCTGTACAGAGTCCTGACCTCAACCTGATAGAACATCTTTGGGATGAATTAGAGTGGAGACTGCAAGCCAGGCCTTCTCGTCCAACATCAGTGCCTGACCTCACAAAAGTGCTTTGGGAAGAATGGTCAAACATTCCCATAACACACTCCTAAACCTTGTGGGCAGCCTTCTCAGAAGAGTTGAAGCTGTTATAGCTGCAAAGGGTGGGCCAACTCGATATTGAACCTTACAAACTAGGACTGGGATGCCATTAAAGTTCATGTGCGTGCAAAGGCAGGCATTTTGACAATATCATGTGGGCTAACACATTTGGAAATTGTAAGTTATCTTGTTTATCAGATGCAATCACTTTGAGTTAGGCAGACATGAAGAGACAGATTGAATGACACTGGTAGGCGTGTACTTCCATTGGGCGTGTCGGTGTGCTAACAATACAACCTATGTTATATAATTGACTGCATTAGGGGAGCTTGGTTTGCCCTGCAAAGAGGCCATGTTATTTGCTGTGGTTTTTGAAGGATTGGGGCTGATATTGTGCATAATGACAAATGCCCCACGTTGGCTGTTCGTTGAAATTCTTGTGCATTTTGTTCATCAAAACTGTGGCTTTGCTGACAATGTTGTGTATTGTTGCTGTCTGACCATGCATTCATGGTTTGGGAGCATCTGCTGACCTTCTACTCTTTGATCCCATTGCTTAATCATGTACACAGAAATGCATCTTCCAGCAGAACCGTCACCAATGTATGTGTGTGGAATGTGGGGCGGTGGGTAATTATGTTTGGAATATGCATCTTTTTAATATATTGTATTTTTTTTTAAGAGTGACTGACTGTTTTTTTGTAATTTGGTATAATCTTGCAGCTAAACATTTGTTGGTGGTTGGTGTCTGTTGAGAGTAGTTGTACTATGAAATGTGTAGCCTGGTAAGCACCGTGAAATTAAAGCTATGTCCACTATAAGGCTTGGAAAAAAATTACGCTTCTATGAGCAAGGCCATTAGATCCCAATTGCTAAATGTTTGTCTAAATGTACCACTTAATGTACTAATGCCACTAAATGAATGTACTTAATTGTGTTGCTGCTGTTCAAATAAATGTAAATTCTGGAGCTATTTTTTTTTTATTATTTGTTTTGGGGAGAGCGGGGTTTGGGGATGTGAACGGTCTTGCTAATGACAAATTATGAGAAGGTATAATTGTGGATTAAAAAAAACCTAACCTCTTCAGAACACCTGAAAGTAAACGATAAAGGTTGTTTAAGTGGAGTCTTTTATTTTAACAGGTCTGGAGAATTGCAGGTAAGTGCCGGTTCACAATGCACTGTGCAAGATTGCATCTGATTCACACCGCAGTACTAGTGACATGCGCTGTCCATGCGATTTCAGCCATACAGATAGGATGGCTGAATTTGCATTGCGTTCGGACCAAGCTCGCACAGGGCCTTTTTTTTTCTTTTGGTCCACACCAGAATTGGATTACACGGGTGTTCACGCCCATGTGATCCGATTAATGTCCAAACTCATCAATATGAGAGTCAGGGTAGAGGTCCCCAATCAATACCCCTAAACGGATAGATGACACCTTCCGACGAGGAGCAATATAGGTGTACCTGGGCCTCTCCTGGTCTTTTTCCCCTCTTTACCAAATGATATAGTTATTCCATATGGATAGTTACAATGAAATCTGTTGTTTATTGCTAAATGTATAACATTGTACCATCAACTTTTATAGATATCCCTCCTGAAGAAACGGCCTACCGCGAAACATGTAGAGGAATCATGATATCTATGCCCTGACACCATTTGAATGTTCTCTTCTTCCCCTGTTTGTATGTAGGGGTATGATGTGAAATGGTGTAATCAATGTTGTATGTTTCACGCTTGTTCTTATTACCTGATTGTTTTTAATTGAATGCATTAAGAATAAAACTTGTGATATAATTTTACCTCATTGTTGTTATTAGATAAATGTAT
This sequence comes from Glandirana rugosa, assembly GCA_018402905.1. Classification (NCBI taxonomy): domain Eukaryota; kingdom Metazoa; phylum Chordata; class Amphibia; order Anura; family Ranidae; genus Glandirana; species Glandirana rugosa. The sequence continues at coordinate 260,665 of BLSH010466444.1, forward strand.
CCGGTGTTGTGACAGTCCAACACTGCCTTTTCCGTTTTAGGGGTATTGATTGGGGACCTCTACCCTGACTCTCATATTTATGACTTATGGACGTGACACCCACAACCTGTCAAAACCTTTAGATGGTCTGTAGAGGTACAGCATTAATGTCTGAACTGTTAGTTTGCACTGTGATATGTGAGCTGAAATGTGGGTGTCATTAACAATGTATTGATGCTCCCAGCAGGTCACACGTGGCAGTGTGAAATGCGATGCGGGAGCCTGCAGTGAATTTGCAAGGTTCCCGCATTGCACAAGTGTGAACCGGCACTCATAATGAATTTAGCTGGTGGATAGGCAGTGTTGTACGTCTCAAACTGAGCCTTTGTCTTTTGTCATTCACCTGCCTATTACTAAAAAAAAATTGTGATTGCGATCAAATATTCACAAGCACGTGTGGCTTTGTCCTCTAACCTGGGAATGTCATTGTGTTCAATCGGAAGTGCCTTTGCTGGTCAGGATCTCTATAATGGTGGATATAGCGAGGTTCCATTTCAGCAAAGGGGTGCTACTCATTTGATGGGTAAGGCTACTTTCACATTGAAGCGGTAGCCGCGGTCGCGGTAAAATACGGCTAGTTTTAGCAAAGTTTTACCAGCGATATGGCTCTGCTATGCGGGCGGGAGCTCTGCGCTTTTAACCCCCTACAAGGGGTTAAAAAGGGGTTAAAAGTGCCAGCGCTCAGCGCTACTGAGACGGTGTGTAGCCACTTCAGAAGCGCTTGCCATTCATTTCAATGGCAGGGCCAGTAGAGGAGCGGTATATTACCGCTCCGCTCACCGCCCCAAAGATGCTGCTTGCAGGACTTTTTGTAACGTCCTGCAAGTGCACCGCCCCAGTGTGAAAGCACTCAGGGCTTTCACATTGGGGTGGATTGGGGGGGGGGGGACTTTTGTGCCACTTTACAGACACTATTTTTAGCTAAATAGCACCTGTAAAACGCTTCAGTGTGAAAGTAGCCTAAGTGTAGGAAATATACTTGTGCTTACACCATGTGGGGAAGGATGCGGTAGCTATATTTGGTAGGGATGGGGTTCATTTATTTGTTCATGTGGGATCACCACACATTCCCTTCCTGCCAGGACAGCCATCACAAATATTGGGGCTTCTTAAACTGCTTTTGAGCTGCCCCCTCTTCTGACCACCAACATTCCCCAGGGCCTTCCCATTGGGCCATTCCACCACATCCACCCACTGGCCGGGGGTGTACACATATCGCAGCCCCAGTAGAAATTATACACCCTGTCACACTTACCGGGTGTAGCCTTCTAAGCATGACTCATTTAAGTGAAGTGTGCAATGCATGCTAGTGTGGGATCCAAGGGGGTTAAAAAAAACGTGCACAGGCAGCACAGCCTCACTAGGGTTGCCACCTCATCACTTTAAACTCAAACTCATATGAATTAGACAGGTTCTGAGGCTAATTTAATGCAGACAAGGCACCAAGTGAGTTTAATTACCACCCTAATCAGCCACAGAACCTGTGTAATTAATATGTGTTCGGGTTTAAAGGGATGAGGTGGCAACTCTAAGCCTCACCCAATGCTTGCAATAAGACCTCGTGCTGAACCATAGATGTTGGAGGTCCCAATCCTGGCCCAGTTGTTGCCCAGGGGGCTCTCTCTATGTGACTATAGCTTGGTATTTTTATTGGCTATGGTTTGGGAGAACGGTGTCCCCAAACTGGTTGTCTCCCTCCCATAGACTCCAATGTTAAAGACTGCTAAAGACTTTGTTGTAAGGGCCCCTTGAGACACTGGGGTCCCTTACAACAGTACTGCCTGTACCCCCCTGATGCCGGCCCTACTTAATGCCCATGCGCACACATAGAAACATAGAAAAGTGACGGCAGAAAAAGACTGAGTAGTCCATCGAGT
>BLSH010466444.1:264425-300629 GCA_018402905.1 Glandirana rugosa
TCTCCAAAACTAATACCCGCTGAAGTTGTACGGGCTGCAATTGACCTTAAGAGTTTGACGATAATGTTCGTCCTCGTCCCTACATTACCTTCGCGACTTACCCCAAAGAGATTTTGTCAATCATTTTTCGGGTTGGGCGCCACTAGTATAAGAACTGGATCATGACTGTTTACCCCTAGTTGACGCTTTTTACTAACTGTTTTAGAGAAACCCCATTCAGCGCTTCCATTACATCCCTGCTCCTGCTTGTAATAGCAGTTTGAGAATTCCAGTTAACGTCGGGCATGTTGAAGTCGCCCATAATCAAAACCTCTCCCTTCATTGCCATTTGAGTTATCTCATCAATCAACAAGTTATCATAATCTTCACTCTGTCCTGGGGGTCTGTATACTATTCCAATTCTAAGGGAAGATCCCTCCCTGGTTGCAAGGCAGACCCAGAGGGTTTCAAGTATTTCATTTGTCTTTTGAATTAATGTTAGTTTTATGCCATTTTTTTACATATATGGCAACTCACACATTACACATTACAGTTCCTGCATGTATTCTGCTGATGTAAATCAGCAAGGAGTGTGTGTGTGTGTGTGTATATATATATATATATATATATATATATATATATATATATAAGCGAGTTACTTCTATACACTCCTTTTATACTTGGCTGACTTTTCCTGAAACTCTTCATATCTGTGCTACTTCAAGTGGCACCAACTTAAAAGTAGTCCCTGTACTACTTTGGTGTGACTTGAGGTTCTTGGCTCTCAATATTACTCAGGCATTCCCTGAAGTTGGGACAATGTTGTGGGCAAACTGCATTACTTTCAGGAGAACACCTTTTGACTTAGGCCCCATTCACACTTGTGTGACTTGAAAGTCATGCAACTTTGATGTAACTTGAAGCAATGTCTGTGTAATCTTGAGGTCTAGGGACCGCAAGTCAGATCAAACTTGGACCAAAGTAGTTCAGGGACTAGTTTGAAGATGATACCACTTGAAGTCAGACAGCTATGAATCCTACTCATTGGCAATTGCAGGGTTTAACTTGACAGGAGACTTTGCAGTCCCAAGTTGCATAACAAGTTGCACAAGTGTGAAAGGAGCCTTAGATATCCACCCAAAAGTGGAAGCTCTGCTTATCTCTCCCCACCCCTTCTGATGCCACGTTTGGCACCTTTTTGGGGGGGTGGGTACCTGTTTTGGACACTTACCTGTCCCCACTTCCGACAGACCTCACTGCAGCGAGGTATGGAAGAAATTTGTCACCCCTCCTCCTTCGCTGCTGCCAGGCCATTCAGAAAGCGCAGTGCCCTTTGTGCATGTGCAGTAGGGAATCAGCAATGGAGATGACAGCACCTGAGAGCCAATGGAAACATGGGATGGGGTGCCAACATCACTAGCTTCCAGGACAGTGTCCTAATAATTAAAGTCAGCAGTTGCAGGATGTGTATCTGCTGACTTGTACATTTTCTGTGGTGGGGGGCTGAGGCACAACTTTAATATCAGCTTGGTTACCTAGATTGGTGAGCTGAGATTGAGCCCCAGCTATCACATGGTACTTGGGCTTATCTCAACAACCTGTACCATGTGAATAGCTTCAGCTAATCACAGATCAGTAGTAATCCCAGCTGACATGAATGTCAAACAATTCTGACTGTTCAAAGTTTAGCTGGTACATTGATTTGTATTACCATACAAGCCATTACAGCAAGCCATACATACCGTTACCGCAAGCCTACATGATACATTTAAACAAGGCTATCTAACTCACAGAGTAGTGCAATGGTATGGATGGTATGACCTTCTGAAAGCTTGCATTGTACTCAGCATTAAATGCTGAAAATATGCAAATGCATATTCACCAATTAGCCAATGCACATCAGTTTGATTGTTTCTATACTATGAATTCTATAAATGCATGCAATGGTATTTTACATATTCAATAATATTATGATGTGGAATTGGAATAATCACACACCAGTTAATGTGCTGGCAGTTAGTTTGTAGAGAATTTTCAGAATCAAAGATTAGTAAATGTATTTTCTATGGCTGGTTGTGGTCAACTTAATAGTGTAGTGGTTCCTTCTAATACCTTCAAAGCTTAAGCCTCGTACACACGGGATGATGATCGTACGTACAATCGTTGCAAATCGTATGTTGGCTGTTGTATCTAGCATACTGACTGCACTACACGATCGTATGAGCACAGAAGAACGTTCAGTTGCATGTAATTAGCATCCGGCCGTTCCTGACTTCGGAGCATGCGTGTTTTGCACAATACAACTTGTTGTACCAACTGCTCTGTACACAAGATACAACGGTCATATGAGAGCTTGTTGGTACGACCAAGTTTTCTAGTCTGCTCACAAAACTCCCCTTGTATGACCGTCGTATGTTCGGCTGTTCAAATCGCGCATACGAACGATCGATTACATATACGACGGTCGTAAGTACGACCTGTTGTATACAACCGTCGAACTGTGTGTACGAGGCTTAACAGATACAGGTTCGGATCCTACCGGTGTCATCACTACACCTTGCATTGTAATTTACATTATATTCTGTATTTCAGTTTGATTGCTTCCATACTATGAACTTATGCAATGGTATGTACATATTCAATAATATTATAGTGTGGAATTGGAATATTCACACACTAGTTAATGTGCTGGCCGTTAGTTTTTAGAGAATGAAGAGAATACCAGATTAGTAAATTTATTTTTTCTGGTGGGTTGCAGTCAACTCTATAGTGTATTGGTTTATTCCGATACGTTCAAAGCTTACAGCTCCGGGTTTGGATCCTACAAATGTCATTAACACACCTTGCATTGTACCCAGAATTATATTTTGAAAATATGTGAAGGCATATTCACCAATTAGCCAATGCCCATCATCAGTTTGATTTCTTCCATACTATGACCTTTTGCAATGCATGCAATGGTATGTACATATTCATTAATATTATGGTGTGCAATTGGAATAATCACACACTAGTTAACGCGGCAGCAGTTAGTTTGTAGAGAATGAAGAGAATACAAGATTAGTAAATGTATTTTTTCTGGCTAGCTGCAGTCAACTCTATAGCATAGTGGTTTATTCTGATACATTCAAAGCTTACAGCTCTAGGTTCGGATCCTACAGATGTCATCAGCACACCTTGCATTGTACGCAGCATTATGCTTTCCATTTTGCTGCGGTAGTTCCCATACACTTTTTCAAGCAAATCATATTCATACAAACCTTCAATGGATTCTGCAGGTTCAAGCCCAATTGACACCAGCTATTCCCATATATGCAGATTAAGAAGGCATATTCGCCTATTTGATATGCTAATTGGCTTTAATGGGCGATAATTTTTTAGCTTCGCGCGAAAGCATATTCGCTATATAGTGAATTAGCCCCTAAGTGACCAAACGCATTAAATCTCAAGATCCACTGGTGAAATACATTAGTGGTGAAAGGTTTCACACATCTGTATATAAAAGTTTGTATATTATCACATGAATATTTAATGCACTGGTGCCCTTTAATTTAGGAATCATGGTCAGCGCCCTATGGTCTTTTAACAATGAGAGCCTCATTGTTCCAAGCAACCTCTGTTGCCAGAGTATGGAGTTCAATGGCGTAATCGGCAACAGTTCTTGTACCACGCTTGATAGACATGAGGCTTTTGGCAGCAGAAGTGGAGCGTGCGGGAATGTCAAATACCCCTTTAAAGGGGGCCAGAAACTCTGGGTAACTCTGGACAACTTTTTTTTTTTGCGTCTCCCATAGAGGGTTTGCCCAGGCCAAGGCTCTGTCGGAAAGCAAAGAAATCACAAAGCCTACTTTGTTTTTGTCTCTGGGAGATGTCTGGGGCAGCATCTCAAAGTATATCCCAACCTGGTTGAGAAATCCTCTGCATTGAACTGGATCGCCCCCAGATCGCTGGGGAAGTGGAGCGGAACCAGAAATACCCCTTATAGAGGTAATATTTGAGGTGGGTGCCTGTACAGAGAGTGGAGCATCAGCAGGAATGGCCCTCAACACAGGTTCTACCAGAACAGCCACCATAGGAGGAACCAGGTGAGCAGTGTGATTCAGGAGTGTCTGTAACGCTATGGAAAACTGATCCATGCGATGATCCTGCTCATCCAATCTGGGAAAGATATTACCAGCACGTGGATTGCCTGCATCTTCTAAATTCATGGCCTTTGCCTACTGTCAGGAACCATGAATCAGACAATGACAGAAATGTAGTAAAAATCACACTTTTTAATAAAATGCTAAAATGATATGAACAGAGTAAACATGATCAAAACATAGCCAGGGTTTGGTAACAGAGCGGGTAGTCGGAGCAAGTCAGTAAAACAGGAGTCCAGAGATCAGCATAGCCAGAAGCTGCAACCAGGGTCTGGAGCCAGAAGGGACGTCTTTAGTCCAGAGATCAGCATAGTCACAAATCGCAAGCAGGAACAGGAACCAAAAGGGACGTTGGCCAGGTAAAAGTCTTTAGCAGGAAAACACAGCAGAGAGAGTCTGGATAGGTTGACAAAGGCATAGGCATCTTAGATCTGATCCAATCAATTTAAATAGCTAGCAGAGCTGGCTTAAAGAGCATGATATGATCATCAGGTGAGTACTGTGGACGCTGAGATTGGCAATTAACCTACCGCTGAGCAGCATGCTCTGAGAAGGGAGGGCTGAGCCCAGCCCTGACAATATGTGAGGGTATATATCCACTTTAAATCACCATGGTGTAGAAATAAGGTTAGATTGTTCCTACATATGTTCTTGTATTCTACCACTAGTGGGAGAGGGGTTTGGGGCTTGCTTATATATCCTTTTGCACAATTGTAGTCCCTATGTCTCATCGGTGATGGCAGTGCAATGCTCTATGGTAATTCATGTTCTGGTAAATTTTAACCGTATTTATTATTTTATAAAATCAATTAAAATATAAAATCAATTTTAAACAATAATATACTGTAGATCACCAAATACAAGAAACAGGTTGAGAATTTCATTGAGAGTCTTTGAGGCTGTTTTATATTTGTAACAATCAAAGATTGAGTCAAATTTGATATCTTAAAATGGTGGCAGTATACAGTATCTCACAAAAGTGAGTACACCCCACACATTTTTGTAAATATTTTATTCTATGTTTTCATGTGACAACACTGAAGAAATTACACTTTGCTACAATGTAAAGTAGTGAGTGTACAGCTTGTATAACAGTGTAAATTTGCTGGCCCCTCAAAATAATTTTACATACAGCCATTGATGTCTAAACCACTGGCAACAAAAGTGAGTACACCCCTAAGTTAAAATGTTCAAATTGAGCCCAAAGTGTCAATATTTTGTGTGGCCACCATTATTTTCCAGCACTGCCTTAACTCTCTTGGGCATGGAGTTCACCAGAGTTGCACAGGTTGCCACTGAAGTCCTCTTCCACTCCTCCATGATGACATCACAGAGCTGGTGCATGTTAGAGACCTTGCGCTCCTCCACCTTCCCTTTGAGGATGCCGCTCAATAGTGTTTAGGTCTAGAGACATGCTTGGCCAGTCCATAACCTTTACCCTCAGCTTCTTTAGCAAGGCAGTGGTCATCTTGGAGGTATGTTTGGAGTCATTATCATTTTGGAATACTGCCCTGCGGCCCAGTCCCCGAAGGAAGGGGATCATGCTCTGCTTCAGTATGCCACAGCACATGTTGGCATTCATGGTTCCCTCAATGTACTGTAGCTCCCCAGTGCCGGCAGCACTCATGCAGCCCCAGACCATGACACTCCCACCACCATGCTTACCTGTAGGCAAGACACACTTGTCTTTGTACTCCTCACCTGTTTGCCGCGACACACACGCTTGACAACATCTGAACCAATTAAGTTTATCATGGTCTCATCAGACCATAGGACATGGCTCCAGTAATCCTTGTCTTCAGCAAACTGTTTGCAGACTTACTTGTGCATCATCTTTAGAAGAGGCTTCCTTCTGGGGTGACAGCCATCCGGACCAATCTGATGCAGTGTGTGGCATATGGTCTGAGCGCTGACAGACTGACCCTCTAACCCCTCAACCTCTGCAGCAATGCCGGCAGCACTCATATATCTATTTCACAAAGACAACCTCTGGATATGATCCTGTGCACATGCACTCAACTTGACCATGGCGAGACCTGTTCTGAGTGGAACCTGTCCTGTTAAAATGGTCTTGGCCATCGTGCTGCAGCTCAGTTTCAGGGTCTTGACAATCTTCTTGTAGCCTAGGCAATCTTTATGTGGAGCAACAATTCTTTTTTAGATTCTCAGAGAGTTCTTTGCCATGAGTTGCCATGTTGAACTTTCAGTGACCAGTATGAGAGAGTGAGAGCGATAACAGAAAATTTAACACACCTGCTCCCCATTCACACCTGAGACCTTCTAACAGGTCACATGACACCGGGGAGGGAAAACGGTTAATTAAGCCCAATTTGGACATTTTCACTTAGGGATGTACTCACTTTTGTTGCCAGCGATTTAGACATTAATGGCTGTGTGTTGAGTTATTTTGAGGGGACAGCAAATTTACACTGTTATACAAGTGTACACTCACTACTTTACATTGTAGCAAAATATAATTTCTTCAGTGTTGTCACATGAAAAGATATAATAAAATATTTACAAAAATGTGAGGGATGTACTCACTTTTGAGAGATACTGTATATAGAAGGAAGAGATGTGTTCTGTCATATGGCCCCGATGACGTCAGACGTACTGACAAAATGCATTGGGTGAGCTCTTCTGAATCGTACTTACTGTAATATTTTAGCATGTCATTTTAATAAACATTACGTACTGCACCATGGAAGGCACCCTTTTCTTTCTTTCTGCCATTTCAAGGAGATCTAGCTTGTGTCTAATTAAATTGTTGGCCACGCTGACCAGCCTAGAGAAATACTGGGAACAACATCCTTATTCTGCTATCTGTGACTACCTGTAATGGGGGTCATATGAGTTCGGTGAGTGGGCTATGTGCTTAGTGTTGGTGGAGGAGAACACTCAATACTTTGGTGTGGGACTTATAAAAAGATATTGGTCAACATATCATTTGCACTCATTTGGAGATCCTTGGTGGCTGTTTATGGACATTGCACATAATATACCTTCTTTGTATTTGGATTATGTTTTTTTAAGAGATTTTTTTTTTTACTTGTTTAGCACTTCATTGGTTTATGTTACACTTTGTACTGTATTAGTACTTGGTCCTAAAGATATGGAGTGCAGTTAATTATCATTTATCACAGGTTCTTTTAGCCTCACAGTGAGCAGCTCTGTAATTTGTATACTACATATTTATGGTATAACACATATTTAGTCAACTAATTTATTTACGCTGGTTAAGAGAGTATCTTCATTCTTATCACATTCACATCCTTCACAGTGGAGGTTACAACCCGCCGCAATGTGTATGTTTGATTATATGAATTACAGGACCACTGACATGAATGATATATTTACTTTGACACAACATTCTGCTCATAAAGATTTGGATCATAGCTTTAAATCACTAAAAAACAAATTGGAATAGAAAATATGTATATGGTGGGATATAGCCACTTTGGAACAGAATGGGAGGAATATAATAACTCCCAGACGCCATAGTTGAGATTTGGGTCCCAATGATGGGTTTGTAGATCAAGAATTGTAAAGTGAATGGTATACCTTCTTTAACTCAAGCAAAAACAAATTATGTCTTATCATATCAAGGAAGAAAATTAAGTTACAAAAACTAGAAACCAAAATAACAGAATTGAATTAGCAATTAACTCCTTTTAAGGACTCCCCTGCATACAGTATAAGGAAAAGACCGTTCAAATTCAAAAATTCTTGAAGAAATTAGATAAGGACACTATACATAAAAAGATTAAATAATATTGGAGGGCGTGGCTTGGCACCGCTCGAAGATGGCTACCTGACTTGAGCTCTCCAGCCTGACGGAGCATACAATCAGCTCTTAGGGGCAGAATACGAGCTCCCAGCACACCGCAGTGATGGGGAAAAGTGACAGCACCTCCGCGGGCACTCGTGGCTAGAAAGACTCGCTCTCCCACTCTGTCGGGAACATACCAGCGATGTTCCGCATGGCGACTGGAGAAGACCATGTGGCCTCTGATATGGATTTGTCCGGCCCGGCCGGCAACCAAGAGAATGCTCCATGAGAAGCCGCAGCTTCACCCAGCTCTCCAGCCCGGGCATTGAGCCTAGCAGATCTCCACTCTGTCGCCGCTGATATCAAAGCCACTTTATCAGCAGCAATCACTGACCTGAAGTCAGATATCAGCGCCATAGCAGCTTGCATGGGATCTGTGGAGCAAACGTCCGTGCGCCAGGCCGAAGCCATCAAACAGGTACAGAGAGCCTCAGATATAAACTTATCACATATTCTAGAAATCCACAGACATCTGGAGGATTTAGATAATTGTGGCAGACGCCACAATATCAGACTCAGGGGGATCCCCGAATCTATTGAACAACAACATATCGAGCATACAGTCATTGAGATCTTTAATGACCTGTTAGACTGACCCCCTGACTCATTCCCATTAAAATGGAGAGAATCCATAGGGTCCTGAGGCCTAGAGGTTGTGAGGCATACCCTTCCAGAGACATCATTTGCTGCCTTGTTAATTTCCCATTAAAAGAGGCTATACTTCGGAAAGCAAGGGAATGCAACAGGTTTCTGTTTAATGGGGTTGAAGTAAAATTATTCCAGGACCTATCCAACATTACTCTCCACTGCACCCACTTTTGGATCAACTTCGCACTACAGCTATCCCCTATAAGTGGAAGTTTCCTTTCTGCCTATCCGCTACCTGGAGGGGGCACACCGCAAATCTGAGAACACCAGATGACCTACAAGCTTTATGCGAGGCTCTGCATATTCCTCTAACAGATGTGCCTGACTGGTATAGTTAATTTTCCATCTCAGAAGCCTGGATCAAGCTCTCCAATAACTGCATCCCAAGAGCACAGAGGCATCAAGACCACAGACGGAGAAATACCTCCCCAACACCTAAATCAAATCGGAGAGAAGATGCGCCGCGAAGCCCGGGATCATCTCCACCTTGCAGAAGAGACCGCATGGACACCTAAATATACCCTCGATTCAAAATCAGCCTGTTGAGCATCCACTTTACCTTCCTCTATTCAGCTTAAATGCTACTATGACCATGGTCAAGGATCTGCTTTCTGATATTTCTTTTTCCCCCATTTTCTGATATTAACTTGATATTTTTCTCACAGCCATTTTCCCCACCGAACCATACCTCAGGGAAAGTCATCCCTTGCTGGAGTCAGCAAGTATAACTCTTTTATTTTTCTTTCAAAAGATTGTATTATTATTACAGATATAACATGAAATGAGTACATCAGTGCAAAAATTAGTAAGCAGGAATACCTAGTGCGAGCAAGGTTACCATTTGGTATCCTATCAGCATAATGTTACTCTAGGGTAGGATGAGCTAACCTTTTAAGAATCAGACTAGGTAAGGGTGGAGGGCTGAACCTCTCCACCTCCAGGCACCCCATACTGGGATCAAGCTGTGCCCAGAGGGGAGGGTCTCACTCCCCCGAGTGAGGATGATGCATTACCTACCCTGCTGCTTCCATGGTTACCCGCAACAAAGGATAAGAGGTGATAACCCAGAGATACGTCTGCTACTAACCAAATGTTATTGAAACAACTAACAACCAACAATATTGTAGGTAAAAGAAAGAAGATAAGGGAATTAACTGAAGCACTAGGAGAAAAAAAGAAAAAAAAAGGAAGTGTAGAAAGATGAAGAAAGAGAGAGTGAAAGGATGGAAGCACCTAGAGTTGGAAAGGATCTGCTGACACTGGGAAGAGGTTCAGTCCCGGTATGAAGGAAACACCTATGTAGGTGGTCCATGGATCCCAGATCTTCTCAAACCTCTTAGATGTGTCTGAGAGGATACTGGCTAACTTCTCCTGGGACATGATCCAGGAGATTGTCCGTACTGTAGCTGCAAAGGAGACCTTTGGATTTTTCCATGATTTCACTATGGTGAAGCTTAGCTTCAAGCAAAATAAACTGCACCAATTTCCTATCAGGTTTAGACAACTTTGGGATGAGTGCATTAAGTAGGGCCATCATCTCAGGGGACCTGGGAACCTGGGTCTTGGTCAGTCTTTCTATGAGGTTGAAGATTTTTCTCCAAAACTGTCTTATCCTAGTGCATTCCCACCACATGTGTGGCATTGTACCTAGAAGGGAGCAACCTCTGAAGCACTGTGGGTTTGCGGAGGGATAAATGCAGGACAGCTTGGCAGAGGTGAGGTACCACCTAGTGATAACCTTAATGCTCGCCTCCATAAGAACAATGTTTAAGATGCACCGGAAGGAATTAGTAAAGGTTCCGTGCCATGTCTCCAAATCCCAGGACAACTGTAGGTCCTCCTCCCAGTGCTTCATATAGGGGGCTTTCACTGCTGGCCATGTGAGAGCTGGGTAAACGACCAAGATACCTTCCTTCTGCTCCATGGCTTCCCCACACCAAATGACATAAGCTGTGATTTTAGGAGGAAGGGGCTTATCTTTCCAAATATGCAGTAGGAAGTGAGAGATTTGTTGGAATCTGAACTTTTCAGAGTCTGGAAGGCCTAGTTTGCTAATACACTGGCCCAGAGTCATGGGGCCCGAGGGAGTGAAGAAATGCCCTATTCGGTACAGCCCTTTGTCCAGCCACCATTTGAACGCTTTGATGTCTAGCCCTGGGGGGAAATCAGGGTTGGGGAAAATATGCGCTAGGGGGGTCAGGGACGAGATTAGTTCAGGGCGGTTTCTCAGATAGTCCCAAAGGGCAAATGAGTGTGAAAGGGTTGGAGCCAAGATAGGAGGTCTTTTTTTCAGAGCTATCCACAAGAGGTAGTCTATTGTGTAATTCGGAACTGCCTGCCTCTCAATCTGGATCCAATCCGGTTTCTTTACCCAGAGAGAGTTGGGCTAATCTAGCTGCTCGATAATATTTCAGGAGGGATGGAAACCCTAACCCCCTATTTCCTATGGCGATGTAGAGTGTTTTGAGGGAGCCTGTTTCCCGAGTTTCCCCAGACAAATTTAAGGATTTTGCTCTGGTAAGACCTCACATGATCTTCCCTAATAGTAATGGGTAAGGCTCAGAATAGATAGAGTATCCGCGGAAGAAGAGTCATTTTGATTGCATTGATTCTACTTAACCAAGAGAGATTGCTAATTGACCAGGATTTTAGATCTACCTCGAGTTTTTGGTACATGGGGGGGGGGGTTGGTAGAGTGTAAATCTTATACCTTGGCTGTCAGATTGATGCCTAGGTATTTAATTGAAGTCTAACTCCATTTAAAGGGGAAGGAGTGTTGCAGGGAGGAAACAGTTTAAGGCGATAACGATATATTCATTGCGTGGGATTTGGAATAGTTCACTTTGAGCCCTGAAATTACCGCAAATAAATCTAGTGTATGACATAAATTGGGGAGTGAGATGTGGGGAGGTGAAATAAATAAGAGAATGTCGTCTGCAAAGAGACCACATTTATGACTCTGCGTACCGCAAGAAACCCCTTTAATATCTGAATTTTGGTGGATAGCGATAGCCAAGGTTTCGATAGCTATTGCGAAGATGAGCGGCAAGAGAGGGCAGCCCTGTCTAGTCCCCTTGGCTATCTTTATCAGTTTTGAATAATACCCCTGGAGCCTTATCTGGGCAAACTCATTTATTTTTCATACCTATAAATAATATACGTTTACGCTTTCCCGTCAAGCTTCTCTCCACAGGACTAACCTGCCACTAATCATAACTGACTGGAAATGCCCAATACCTCCTTAACCACACATAAACCCATACAGTCTAGATATATGTCCAGGTGAAAGGATGTCTCTCCTGCAATTTTGCTCAGCTCTAGTAGGTGTCTAAGCAATTTCTCTAACCTTCAGTTAATCCAGTTGAAGTCATGTTCAACAAGATCGTATGAAAGTTGTTAAACACGACTGTTGATTTTGTTTGCGCCAGTTTGATTTTGCACATACAGTATGTCTCACAACTACACTTTGTTTGTTATCAGATTATATTTCAGGCCTCAGTTGGGCAATTGCGAGCTTGTCCAAATATTTTTCTCATGACGTATAAGACCCCTTCAAATTATCTGACATGATGGGCGATCTGTACAACACGAATCTACGTAATTTATGGCAACTATACTTGTTACAGTCTCCTCTCTGAATGTTCACATTCAGTATACCTTGCACCATAGTAATACCACACTACTCCAAATTTCATGGGGTGATCCCAAAACATCTTAAACAGATGGGACGAGCTGGCAGTTCTCCAGGAATGTTATGCATGCTTATATCTGCTTTATTATTTTGTTGTGTTATAACACCATAGGAACTTGGGTATATACATAGATTCTACCAGATTGTGCAGTGTCTATTAATGTTGCATCTCTATACAATGTTCCCCAATACCCGCTATGTTCCCTTTTGCCTCCTCCTCTAAAATTATCTTTCCTTCCCAGCCTGGTAACTTAACCCTTTCATCTGTGTACACCCAAATTGGCCCCTCTAATTAAACTGGGCCCTCTGAGTCCCTTCGTCCGAATAAGTACTACCCTTTACTGAGTTTGTATTTGCCACTTTCCATCACCTCCTTTCATTAAAGCCTCATTAAAGGTATCAACATGTGATACCATATATAAATTCTCCAACCATATTCTACTTCTGAATAGTTCTACCTGCCCCACCCCTTCAGGCCAGCTATCCTGCACCCCTAGCTTTTTTTACCAGAACATCCCCCTATATCTTTTTCTTGCCCATGTCTCTAGCTCTGTCACCGCAGGAGTTTTCCTTAATGAAGGTCTCAACTTACGTTCCCACACAGAGTGATTACTCTACTCTTCTCTGACCATTCCGGATAGTTTGGTTCTCAAACCCAAGCTACAGGAAGCATAGCAGGTCTATTATTTCCTCTGGAAGCTTTTTCTCTTACTTTTCTTCTCTCCTCTATTCTACCTATTTTCTTTCTTACTTGAGTCACTCTAATCCCGTTCTTGGCAGGTCCTTTGTCTCCTTATCAACCCCTGCTTCTTCAGGAATCTATTAGGTTTCCCAACCAGCCAATTTGCTAAAATGTCCCATCCTACATCCAGCACCACTCCCCTCTCATTAAAAATCACATCCATCGATTCAAAAGGGTTGAATATCCCAGAAAAATGCTCCCAACTCTTGCAAGAATGCCGCAAGCTGCGTGCTCATATTACATACCGTCAAGAGACTCACTTCCAAACAGGGAAAATCCCAAAATTCTCGAACAGGGACTACCCAACCGTATAACATGCCTTTAACAAGGACTCCAAAACCAAAGGGGTCTCGATTAGAGTTGAGCGGACACCTGGATGTTCGAGTACGTCGGGTTCGGCCAAATCTTGAGAAATCGTTTGGGTTTGGCACCAAACTCGATCTGAACTTGACCCTGGACACCGAACCCCATTGAAGTTAATGGTGACCCAAACTTTTGGGCACAAAAATGGCTGTAAAAAAGTCCTGGAAAGGACTAGAAGGTTGCAAAAGGAAGCAACATGGGGGTAAGAGTAGGACAAGTGCTCTGCAAACAAATGTGGATAGGTAAATAACTTAAAATCACATAAAAAAATAAAAATGGGAGGAGGAGGTGGATGTGGAGTAGGAGCCTAGAGGTTGACTAGGCCGTGACCGTGGCAGTGTAGGTGGAAGTGGCGGTGGTGGTGGAGGAGGAGGAGGAAGAGGAGGAGGTAGCCAACACTGTTTTTTGTTTTTGTTTTTTTTTTAGAATTGGGGTAGCCCCCAAAATATTGAGACATATTCAAAAAAAAAAAAAAAAGGATACCAATGGCTGTGTGAGGCCGGTCTAAATGTCTATTTTGCACAAGGTACAGACAAGTCTTGTGGGATCCATGCCTGGTTCATTTTAATAAAGGTTAGCTTGTCCACGTTGGCTGTGGACAGGCGGCTGCGCTTGTCTGTGATAACGCCCCCTGCTGTACTAAACACACGTTCCGACAATGCACTGGCTGCAGGGCAGGCCAGAACCTCCAAGGCATAAAGGGCAAGCTCAGGCTATGTGGCCAATTTGGAGACCCAGAAGTTGAATGGGGCAGACCCATCAGTCAGTACGTGTAGGCGTATGCACTCATACTGTTCCACCATGTTGCTGAAATGCTGCCTCCTGCTAAGACGTTGTCTATCAGCTGGTTGTGCTGTTTGTGGTGGCGTGCTGCTGACAAAGTTTTCCACATTTCGGCCATGCTAACCCTGCCCTCTGAGGTGCTGGCGGTGCCACAGCTGCGTCGGCGACCTCTTCTTCCTCCTCCTCCTCTGCCTTCGCCTGTGCTTCCACTGAGCCCCCCGGTGTCATTTGGGAATGCCCTCAGCAGCGCCTCTACCAGAGTGCGCTTGTAGTCACGCGTCTTCAGATCATGCTCCAGTGAGGGAATTAAGGACGGCACGTTGTCCTTGTAACGGGGATACAGCAGGGTGGCCACCCAGTAATCAGCACAAGTTAAAATGTGGGCAACTGGGCTGTCGTTGAGAAGGCACTGCAGCATGCAGTCACTCATGTGTGCCAGGCTGCCCAGAGGCAAAGACAACCTGTCCTCTGTCGGAGGTGTATCATCGGTGTCCTCCGTATCCCCCTAGCCACGCTCCAGTGATGTCCACGAGCTGCGTTGGGTGCCACCCTGCTGTGAACACGGTTCCTCCTCCTCATCATCATCATCATCATCCTCATCATCCTCATCCTCCAGAACTGCCCCCTGGCTTGAAAATTTTTGACCTGGCCTATGCTGGTGCAGGAACCCACCCTCCGAGCCACTTGTGAATGACTAGCCTGATAACCGTAGAAATGACCCTTCTTCCTCCTCCTCCTGTGCCACATCCCCTTCCATCATCGCCCAAAGTGTTTTTTCAAGGAGGCATAGAAGTGGGATAGTAACGCTGAGAACAGCGTTATCTGCATTGGCCATGTTGGTGGAGTACTCAAAGCACTGCAATATGGTACACAGGTCTCTCATGGAGGCCCACTTATTGGTGGGGTAGTGGTGCTGTTCCGCAGAGCGACTGACCCGTGCATGCTGAAACTCCACTATTGCCTGCTGCTGCTCGCACAGTCTCTCCAGCATGTGCAAGGTGGAGTTCCACCTTGTGGACACGTCACATAGGAGGCGGTGAGTGGGAAGGCCGAAGTTCTGCTGCAGCACAGACAGGCGAGCAGCAGCAGGGTGAGAACGCCGAAAGAGCACACTTTGTGCAGCAGCACTGACATATCCGGGTAGTTTTTTAGAAATTTCTGCACCACCAAATTCAGCACATGTGCCAGGCAAGGGATGTGCGTCCTACCAGCTAGGCCCGGAGCTGCTAAGAGATTTCGCCCATTATCGCACACCACCAGGCCGGGCTTGAGGCTCAGTGGCAACAACCACTCATTGGTCTGTTGTTCAATGCCCATCCACAGCTGCTGTGCAGTGTGTGGTTTATCTCCTAAACATATCAGTTTTAAAACAGCCTGCTGTCATTTCATCCTGGATGTGCTCAATTTGGTTTTGAAGGTGTTATGCTGAGCGGATGAGGAGGTGGTAGAGGAGGAGGAGGAAGCACAGTAGGAGGAGGGGGCAACAGTAGGTAAAGAGAAATGCCCTGCAATCCTGGGTGGCGGAAGGACATGCGCCAAACGGCTAGCCACCTCAGGCCCACCCGCCACTACATTTTCCCAGTGTGCAGTTAGCGAAATATAGTGTCCCTGCCCGTGCTTACTGGTCCACGTATCAGTGGTTATGTGGACCTTGCCACAGATGGCGTTGCGCAGTGCACACTTGATCTCGTCCATGACTTGTTTGTGCAGGGAAGGGATGGCTCACCTGGAAAAGTAATGGCGGCTGGGAACGACGTACTGTGGGACAGCCACCACCATCAGGTTTTTAAAACTGTCCTTGTCCACCAGATGGAATGACAGCATTTCAAAGGCCAGGAATCTTGAAATGCTGGCAATCAGGGCCAGGGATCGCGGGTGGGTAGGGGGGTACTTCCTCTTTCTCTTTAGTGTTTGGGAGATGGAGAGCTGTAAGCTTCCATGGGACCATGTGGAAATGCTTGGGGACGGTGGCGGACATGGTCGCGTTGCTGTCACATCGTCTGCTTGCTGGGTGGCAGCTGACACTGGCACTGTAGAGGTGGAGGAAGAGGTCGAGGCAGCAGCAGAAGAGGAAGCAGGAGGAGGCCGAGACCTTTCTTGGATTTTGAGGTACTTATTCCACTGCAGAAAGTGCTTTGAATTTAAATGCCTGGTCATACACATTATACTCAGGTTTAGAACACTTATGCCTCGCTTCAGGGTTTCATTGCACAGTGTGCAAACCACTTGTGTCTAGTCGTCAGCACATTGTCTAAAGAACTGCCACGCGGGGGAATGCCTTTGAGCTGCCTTTGGTGTGCTAGGTGCGGTGGGTAGTAGCAGGCGTACTGTCTAGGGGACGCTCACTCCGCTTTTGCAACCTGCTTCCTTTTTTGCTGTGCTGGTGCCTCTGTGCGACCACCACCTCTTCCTCCAAACTGCACACATCACTCGCATAACCTTCATTCCATGTGGGGTCTAGGACCTCATCATCCTCCACATCATCTTCCACCCACCCTTCACCACTGCCCTCCTTGCCAGTCTGCACACTATAGAAAGCTGCAGCATTTGGGACCGGTGTTTCATCACCATCATCACAGACGTGCTGCCGTGGTGTTTCCATGTCCACATCCTGAACCAGAAGTGGTTGGGCATCAGTGCACTTCATTTCTTCCACTTCTGGGCCAGGGCTATGTGGATGGCCCACAGAAAGCACAGCAGCAGAGTCATCAAAAAGCATAAGAGACTGCTGCATGACTTGGGGCTTAGACTGCTTGGCTGATTTACAAGGGGCTGAGGTGAAAGACAGATGGTCATGGGGTTCAGGTGCCAACTCTGAGCTTTCATCAGGGAACCGGGTGGGAGACAATGTGAAGGAACTGGAGGCATTGTCAGCCACCCAATCTACTATCGCATGTACTTGTTCTGAGCTCCCCATTCGTTGAGCGCCATTTGGGCCTACCATATAACATTCAAGGTTCTGTCGTCTACCTGAGGAAGGTGTTTCACTTGTGTGTGTAGCTGGCACAGATTGACCACGTCCTCTCCTTGCAACAGGAGCTTCAGCAACACCACCAACACCAGCAGCACCACGACCACCACCATGTCCCTTATTTGACGCTCTCCTCATTCTGGACACAAATGTACTATGTAGCACTATTTATTAATACAAAAAAAATAATACATTATTATTATTTTTGTTTTTGTAAAAGAAATGCACCGCTCACACCAGCAGCAGGAACCTCTCCCTACACCAGAATGAGATGATTTTAGAACGATAATCTGTCTTTCACAGCACCGACAGGAACCTGTCCCTACTGCAGTATGAGATGATTTTAGAACAATAATCTCCCCCTCAGAGTACCAACAGTAACCTCTCCGTAATGCAGTAGGAGATGGTTTTAGAACGATAAACTCTCCTTCAGAGCACCAACAGGAACCTCTCCCTAATGCAATAGTATATAAGAGGGTGTGGGTATGGGATGTCCCGCTAGCAACCCAATACCAATTGAGACAAACATGGACTATCTCGGCACTCAGGGAATACACATTGTATGTAAAAAAAAATGTTGACAATTTATTTAGAATAACAAACATACATAATTAATTTGAATAGCGATATATTAAAACCATTAATTATACAGCCCCTGCTGGGGTTACACAAGGTGCCGTGTGTGGTCCTCTTATGAGGCCTACATGCCCAAATAGTACCAATTTCAGAATTTTCAGTTTCTGATGCTCTCGACCGGTTTCGCGGGAATTCCGCTTCTTCAGGAGAATAAACATCTAGAACATCTGTGACATTTAGAAACTATACATTGACACAAAAAAATACAGTCAGAAAATGTAAACAAACAGGTTTTTTTAGAACAAAACATATATATTTGTGGTAGTAATATGAAGCTGGGATAAGTTGAGAGATTACTTACCCCAAAAAGAGGTCGCATTCAATTCCAAGAGCCAAGGGCACGCCCAAATAGGGCTATCCCCCCACATGGGGGACAAACGGAGCAAAGTAACTAGATATATGAAAAATGAAATATATATCATATATCAACCAAAATATAGTATGGTATAAAAGGATCCCAGTGGTAGAGAAATACCAGGGCGTTAGGGCATTAAGCGTGGCCGAACGAACGTACGCACGTCACATCCAGGCTAGGTGGTTCCATGAAGTGGAACGTAGAGCGTTAAGGAAGGGGATCCAACCTTACTCAAGGGGGAGGTGCTTGCCGGCTCTGTTTTTACTGGATGACAACTTTGCTAAATATGCTTTTAAAAACTTTTTAAATAAACTCAACTTTTGATCAAAATACTACACTATCAAGGATCCTTTCTGTTTTCCCCATACTGCATGGAACCCATGGAGAAGTGAATGAAGGATGGTGTAAGCGGATCTAAGCGGGTCCCCTTGGGTTACACTGCAATTAGGATAGGAGGAACAACGTGGACCCTCACGGTCTCACAGAGGAAAGGGAACCGGCACAGGATCTAAAGACCCCATTTACCTGAGGCGTATTACCCCTGCAGGGGTAGGAAGGATCTGGTAAGTGAGGGCACAACAGGGGGAGCACGAGTGGAAGTCACCCGTCGTTTCTAGTGGAAGAGCACAAAAGTCACTTTATTGCACACATTGTATGGACTATCAAAAATACGTCTCTTATGATCAACTGAAGGGACGTTATATGCTGGCACATCGGTTCATTACTTATATATATTTTTTGCTTTTTGTTTTTCACATATATTTTTTGTTTTTTGTGGACTTTGACTTTGATCTTTTACACTTTCATATACTTTGTTCTGCAGATTTTTAAAGGGCACTCACATACGGACAGTTACGGACTAACACAGTCTATGAGTTTTATATATTGGACACACAGCACTTTTTCTGATTTGGATGCATTTTTAGTGGTTATATACAATTAAGGTCTAGTGGTCACCGCAGCTGTTGTAGGATGTATTAACCTATTATTCACCTATTATTAGCTGTTAGCTTTTTACCATTGTGTTTTTTATCTTGGGCACACAGTACTTTTGTCTGTTTTGTATTCATTTTTTAAAGGTCACATGTAATTAAGGTCTAGTGGTTATTGCAGCTGTTATAGGATGCATGAACCTATTATCAGCTGGAAGCTTTTTACCTTTTTATTTTTATTTTGCTCCTCATAGCATATTTTCTAGTCGGTTGGTTTATACATCTTTTATTTAGTTGAGGACAGCGCCATTCCTGCATGTGTTTGTTTAGCACCCTTCCCTCTACGGAGGGAGTTCCTGGAAGGCAGCAGTCCCACGATATATTTAAATCTTTTCCTTAGCGCAGGTAATTACTTCCATTTTATATTCTAAATAAATTGTCAAATACATTTTTACATGCAATGTGTATTCCCTGAGTGCCGAGATAGTCCATGTTTGTCTCAATTGGTATTGAGTTGCTAGCGGGACATCCCATACCCACACCCTCCTATTCACTTTATCAGGATGATGGCACCCATAATATTTAGTTTACCTTTATTCTTAGGCTCTTCTAATTTCTAATGTAGTAGTAATTGGTTTTAGAATGATAAACTCTCCCTCAGAGCACCAACAGGAACCTCTCCCTAATGCAGTAGTAGATGGTTTTAGAATGATAAACTCTCCCTCAGAGCACCAACAGGAACCTCTTTCTAATGCAGTAGTTGATAGTTTTAGAATGATAAACTCTCCCTCAGAGCACCAACAGGAACCTCTCCCTAATGCAGTAGTAGATGGTTTTAGAATGATAAACTCTCCCTCAGAGCACCAACAGGAACCTCACCTTAATGCAGTAGTATTTGGTTTTAGAACGATAAACTCTCCTTCAGAGCACCAACAGGAACCTCTCCCTAATGCAGTAGTAATTGGTTTTAGAATGATAAACTCTCCCTTAGAGCACCAACAGGAACCTCTCCCTAATGCAGTAGTATATGGTTTTAGAACGATAAACTCTCCCTCAGAGCACCAACAGGAACCTCTCCCTAATTTAGTAGTAGATGGTTTTAGAATGATAATCTCTCCCTTAGAGCACCAACAGGAACCTGTCCCTAATGCAGTAGTAGATGGTTTTAGAACGATAAACTCTCCCTCAGAGCACCAACAGTAACCTCTCCCTAATGCAGTAGTAGATGGTTTTAGAACAATAATCTCTCCCTCAGAGCACCAACAGGAACCTGGCCCTAATGCAGTAGTGGATGGTTTTAGAACGATAAACTCTCCCTCAGAGCACCAGCAGGAACCTCTCCCTAATGCAGTAGGAGATGGCTTTATAATGATAAACTCTCCCTCAGAGCACCAACAGGAACCTCTTTCTAATGCAGTAGTTGTTGGTTTTAGAACGATAAACTCTCCCTCAGAGCACCAACAGGAACCTCTCCCTAATGCAGTAGTATTTGGTTTTAGAACGATAAACTCTCCTTTCAGAGCACCAACAGGAGCCTCTCCCTAATGCAGTAGTAATTGGTTTTAGAACGATAAACTCTTCCTCAGAGCACCAACAGGAACCTCTCCCTAATTTAGTAGTAGCTGGTTTTAGAATGATAATCTCTCCCTCAGAGCACCAACAGAAACCTCTCCCTAATGCAGTAGTAGATGGTTTTAGAATGATAATCTCTCCCTCAGAGAACCAATAGGAACCTCTCCTTAATGCAATAGTAGATGGTTTTAGAATGATAAACTCTCCCTCAGAGCACCAACAGGAACCTGTCCCTAATGCAGTAGTAGATGGTTTTAGAACGATAATCTCTCCCTCAGAGCACCAACAGGAACCTGTCCCTAATGCAGTAGTAGATGGTTTTAGAATGAGAATCTCTCCCTCAGAGCTCCAACAGGAACATTTCCCTAATGCAGTAGTAGATGGTTTTAGAATGAGAATCTCTCCCTCAGAGCACCAACAGGAGTGTTTCCCTAATGCAGTAGTAGATGGTTTTAGAATGAGAATCTCTCCCAGCGCACCAACAGGAAATTTTCCCCTATGCACTATAAGATGGTTCTGAATGCTAATGACTCCCTCACAGCACAGACAGGAACATCTCCCTAATCCACTATAAGATGGTTCTGAACGCTAATGTCTCCCTCACAGGACCACAATGAAGGTCTCCCTAATGCAGTCTGACATTTTTGTGAACGCTAATCTTTCCCTCACAGCACCGGCATGAAGCTCTCCCTACTCTAGTCTGAGACAATCTGACACGCGGCGCTACATGACTCCAGCCCCATATAGAGGCTGGGTCACATGATGCGCTTGCCAATCACAGCCATGCCGTTAGTAGGCATCTCTGTGATGGCTTCTAAGGGCAAACTAGTGAAAAGCTTGTTGAATGGCTGCCCAGCAGCTATAGAAAAGGCGCCAAAAATACCCGAATACTGAACCCGATCCCAAACTTTTTTTAATGTCCGAGATCGGATTCAGGGCACGGACACCCCAAGTCTGGTACGGACCCGAATTTTACAGTCCGAGTTCGCACAACTCTAGTCTCGATCCTCATATCAAAATACCTGCCCTTCCACATATCTGATAGTCTATCGGAACCAGCAGGCAGATTTCTCCTTATCAAAGGGAAGCTATACAACCGCCCCATCACACTCGCCAACATCTACGCTCCTAACACTAAATAAGTTTCTTTCTTCCGCCAGATAGGTGATCTCCTCTCTTCCTTCTCTGAAGGAATCTTTATCCTTGGGGGTGATTTTAATGTGCCTCTAGAGCCAAGCCTGGACACCTCCTCAGGCACTTCTAATATTACGTACAGAGCCCTGAAACAAATTAGACTACAATTTCAAAACCTCATGCTGCACGACACTTGGAGGATGCTTAACCCCCAAGGCAGAGATGATATTTTTTAGTCAAACATTCATCATAAGTGCTCCAAAATCTACTATTTCTTCCTCTCACAGCAAAATATTCCCCTTCTTAAAAAAGCCACAATAGAATCTATGACCTTCTCTGACCACCTCCTCATAACCATTATCCTAACTTTCCCAGACACACAGACCAGGACAACTATTTGGAGACTTAATACAACATTATTCAAAGACCCATGCAAAAACAAAAAGAAAATACTGCGCTACTTATAAATAGTGATATAAGCTGCCAGCACAACAATCTTACCAAATTGGACAGTGATGAAAAATATGACTAAATAGTGCAGCACTATTGGACATATAAAGGGTTCTTCCGTTCAGAAGTACTATAATAGTGTAATAATTGAGTAGCCTTGTTGAAGTCTTTGCAGACTAAATGCGTCGGATGAAGCAAGCCTGCCCTTATCATTGCGCTACTCATGTACTGATTGGAATTCCATATTGTTTATGTCAAGTTTTATCATGTAAGTGTGATTCTTTTAAATAAATTTATATTTATAAGGAATTACACTATGTAGCACCTTCTGTTTTTACTGAGGTATTACTGCAATTATTCCTGGGATATATTTTGGATTTCTCTGGTTCACATCCAGTCCATATGGCTTCTTGGCCCTAGAAGGTGACCATTATACCAAATAGGATTTTTTGTGGATGCATCATCTTAGATGGCCTTCACCATCCATGCATGAAATTTAATGGAAGTCCTGGTAAGTCCATGCCATCTTTATCTTTAAGCCCATGGTTCTACTGGCTCTGGTAAGAGTACCCCAGCTTGACATGGTGGAGGTTTAACTTGCACGTGGTGGATTATAAGTGTTTGATGCATTATTACCATCCATAAGGATTTCATTACCCCATTGTGTATTGATGGAGTCTGGGCATTCTGTGTCATTTATTAACATTAATTTTATTAACCACTTCCCGACCACCGTATGCAGAATGACGGCCAGGAAGTGGCTTAGTTATCCTGACTGGACGTCATATGACGTCCTCAGGATAACACCGGGGGGGGCGTGCATCGTGATGATCGGCGATGTGGGAGATCAGTCTCACCCCCCGCAATACCGATTTCAGTAAAGTGCTTCTATCCCAAGGACTTTACCATGTGATCAGCCGTGACCAATCACGGCTGGTCACAGTGTAACACAGGAGAGCCGTTTATCAGCTTTCCTGTACTCGGGTCTGCAGACCTGCGGAGTGGAGAGCCGATCGGCTGCTCTCCTGACAGGGAGGGTTTGTGCTGATGATTTATCAGCACAGCCTCCCCTCGGATCGCCACCCCAGACCACCAGGGAGCCTGCCCAGGGACCACCAACACTGTCCCCACCCAGGACCACCAGGGAGCCGACCAGGAACCACCAGGGAGCCGATCTGGACCACCAGGGAGACCACCATAGCCCACCAGGTAAGGGGCATAGTGCCCAATATGAATGGCACTTAGTGCCACCTTCAGATGCCACCCTAGACCACAAGGGAATGAGCCCCTTTCTGTACATATGCCCACCAGTGCCCCTATCAGTGTGTACCAGTGCCCCTATTAGTGCATACCAGTGCCACATATCAGTGCCCACCAGTGCCACCTACTAGTGCCCACCTATCAGTGCCCATCAGTGCCACCTATCAGTGCCCAGTGCCGCCTATGAGTGCCAATTAGTGCCATCTATGAGTGCCCATCAGTGCCGCTTATCAGTGTCCGTCAGTGCTGCATATCAGTGCCTGTCAGTGTTTCATATCAGTGCCCGTCAGTGCTGCTTATCAGTGCCGCCTAAAAGTGCGCATCATTGCTGCATATAAGTGCCACCTCATCAGTGCCAATCAGTACTGCCAGATCAGTGCCCATCAGTGTAGCCTCATCAGTGCCCATCAGTGTTGGAGAAAAATGTACATATTTACAAAGTTTTGTGACAGAAATAGAGAATTTTTTTTTTTTTTAATTTTCGGTCTTTTTTTCTTTATAGTGCAAAAAATAAAAACCGCAGATCAAATACCACCAAAAGAAAGCTCTATTTGTGGGAACAAAATGATAAAAACTTTGTTTGGGTACAGCGTCACGCGACCGCGTAATTCTCATTCAAAACGCAACAGCACTGATAGCTGAAAATTGGTCTGGTAGGAAAGTGTTCTAAGTGCATAGTATTGAAGTGGTTAAATTCACATCTTTTAGTTTGATGCCTTTTGACTTACATTTGGCATCTATCCAATGTATGGTGTACACTAGTATGCACCGTATTATTTTTCATACTCAATTATTACACAATTATAGTACTTCTGAACAGAAGTACCCTTTATATGTCCAATAGCGCTGCACTATTTAGTCATATTATTCAAAGACCAGATCCCTCCTCTGCACCACATCTCCAACATGTGTTAGGGATCATGGGTATGAATTTGGGAAGTACATCGGGTGTCCTGTACCAACGTGTAAAGATTTTGTACCCATTCTCTTGTGCATTCACATTACGCAAACTTCGGTGTATTAGCATGTGGACCCGCTCCCAAGTCACATCTTCTATCTTTCTATCAAGAGCTTTCTCACAATATGAGTGAGTGGGGGACATTATATCTCAAGCTTTCTCGAACAAGCTAGAGTATATTGTCGAGATTACGTGGCTCTGTGGTGAGGATTGTGAGCATAGGAATTCAAATGGTGTAAGTGGACGGGAATAGTTCTCTCTGTGCTGTTGCTTGTCCAAGACATGTTTAATTTTAATTTGAAAGTAGAGCCACAGTGGGAATTTATTTGACTTGGACTTCTCCATTAGAGTTTTATGGTTAACAACTTTGCCTTTCCAGAAAAATTGCTTAGCTTGGATTACGGGATGGAGCCACTCGTCTTTATGGAAGTTTTTGTGTGTACCTGGTGGGAAATCTGGGTTGTCTTTAACAGGGGAAAGGGGGCCTATCTGGTTGGAAACTGCGTACAGTTTACAGGCTTTGTTAAACGTCCGCAGTGTTGGGCCTATAAGAGGGTGAAGAAGAAGTTTTGAGGGGATATATTTTTTAGGTAGCCAAGAGGTATCCTTTAGTTCTGGTTCTGAAAAGGAAGATTCTAGTTGTACCCAGCATTTGCAATGTGAATGGACAGACCAGTCTACTATGCGTGCCAAGTGTGTAGCTGCGTAATACCGGTCGAAGTCAGGAAGACTGATACCCCTTTGCACCTTCGGTAGGGTCAATTTTCCTCGACTTATGCAAGGTGGTTTCCCTTTCCAGAGGTAAGTTCTGCATGTGCTATTAAGAATGAAGGGGGTAATTGTATAGGTAGAGCCTGCATCTTATAAAGAAATCAGGGTAAGATTGTCATTTTTAAGATAGAGGCTCTGCCGAACCATGACAATTGTGGTAAATCCCATAGCTTTAAGTCTTGTTGTATGTTCTGTAACTCAGAGAGGAAGTTTTTCTGGTATAATTCTGAAAGTTTAGTTGGGACTTGAATGCCTAGGTATGGTATGG
The DNA here is from genome assembly GCA_018402905.1 of Glandirana rugosa. Classification (NCBI taxonomy): domain Eukaryota; kingdom Metazoa; phylum Chordata; class Amphibia; order Anura; family Ranidae; genus Glandirana; species Glandirana rugosa. The sequence continues at coordinate 289,910 of BLSH010466444.1, forward strand.
TCATTGAGGACCATTTAAAAGGGAATGATTTTTTTAGAGCTATCAATTATGTACCCAGGGAGAGAGACATTCAAGGCGTAAGATTTAGATAGATTGACTTTCAGGTTTGATAACCTGCCGAAGTGGTTGAGCACCGTCAAGAGGTTTGGAAGTGAGATTAGTGGGGCAGAAAGAAACAAAAGAACATCGTCTGCGTATGCACCTATCTTAAACACTCAACCTTGAATCTCAATGCTCTTGATATCTGTGTGGGATCTGATTTGACGGAGGATTTGTTCTAATGTAAGTATGTAAAGTATTGGTGAAAGAGGTCATCCTTGATGAGTTCCATTGTGGATGGAGAAGGCGTCCGATAAGTGGCCGTTAACCCGGACCCTAGCGGTGGGACTGTAGTACAGGGAACGAATGAAAGCCATCATCCTCTCTCCCAGCCCCACCGACTGCAGGACCGCAAACATATAGTCCCAGGCCACTCTATCGAACGCCTTCTCGGCATCCATCGATAGGAAAAAACCTTCTAGTTGTGAGGACGTTAAGTAATGATGTATGCTCACTGCTTTAATGGTGTTGTCCCTGGCCTCCCTGCCAGGGACAAAACCTACTTGGTCTAAGTCAATCCACTTTGGCAGGTGTAGGCTGAGTCGGTTTGCTAGGATTTTAGAAAATATTTTCACATCTGCATTGAGCAGCGAGATTGGGCGGTAACTTGCGACTTCTGTGGGGTCTTTACCCTCTTTGGGGATCACAGACATATGTGCCACAAGGCTCGCTGTGAGGGTTTTATCTGATTTGGGGATAGAATTAAAGGCCTTCAAAAATCTCTCACCTAGATTGTCTGCAAAGTTCTTGTAATATAGAGCCGGCAGGCCATCTGGGCCTGGGCATTTTCCTGTTTTGGTGGTCTTCAGGGTTTCCTTCCACTCTTCGATAGACAGGAGGCAAACCAAAGTGGAAGTCTCCGCCTTTGTGAGAGCCTTAGGGCAAAATTTGGCCAGGAACTCGGAGATAAGGTTCAGCCTTGTGTTGGGTGTAACGTCGTGATGTTAATTTTGTCGTATATTATAGCGCTTACTATAGTAAATTTGAAATTGTCTTGCAATTTCATCATTCTTGGATTTTAGGGAGCCTGTGTGGTCTTTAATATGGCGGATTGTACGGTCAATGGTTCGCTTCTGAGTCACTCTAGTTAGTAATTTGCCAGGTTTGTTGCCTTGCTCATAAAAAAATTTCTGTGATATCATTTGTCTTTTTTTTGCTTTTTGGAATAGCAGGTCACGCAACATCGTTCTACTCGTCGCTAACTCTGTTCCTACTTGTACTGCTCCAGATTTTTTGTGTTGGATTTCAAGGCTTCTCACCTTCTGAGCTAATTCATTGATTTCAGCTAGGTGCTCTTTTTTCCGCCATTAATGAAATCATATGACCTCTCACGACGCACTTGTGGGCCTCCCAAAGTGTCAGGGGGGTAGTTTTGGGTGTATCATTAATTGAAAAAATAGTCTGTGATTGTTTTGTTGTTGCTGGTTTTGTCTGTTATATCCAATAGCAGCGAGGCGTCCATTCGCCAAATTTTGGTTTAGGGGAATCGGTCTGGGAATCTAAGGGTCAAAGTAGATGTAAATATGATAGGTCTGACTGTTTAACGAATAGGTAATCTATGTGGGAGTGTCTATTATGGGGTGTAGAATAAAATGTGAAGTCTTTCTCACTGGGGAACAATGTCCTCCAGGTGTCGTGTAGTGTTAATGCTGCTAAGTGTCGTCTAGCCTGTTTGAGTGCTGAGTAAGGAACGGTTGCAGAACCATTAGAAGTGTCAAGGAGTGGGTCCAGCACCATATTTAGGTCACCTCCAAAAATCAGGAGGCCTTCTTGGAAGGTTGAAAGCTGAATGAGTACATCTCATAGAAATGGGATTTGCTTCACATTAGGGCTTTATATACATTTGCCAATGTAATTGGTTTTCCTTTCCATGCCCCTTTTAAGAAAATAAATCTCCCCTCTGGGTCCTGTATCATGTCAAGAAGCTTAAAGTCCCTGTGTCGAGAGAATACAATCGACACTCCTTTCACTTTGGAGTCAGCTGTGGTTGCATGGAAAACCATTGGATATTGTCTATTGGTCAATTTGGGGATAGAGGGCTTTTTAAAATGGGTCTCTTGCAAGAAGATTACATGGGCTTTTAATCTCTGGGGTTCTGCTAGGATACTGGTACGTTTTTCAGGAATATTAAGGCCTTTGGCATTGAGAGCGTATACTTTAAGCTCCAAATGGAGCAAGTTTGGCCTAGGGGGCTTCATCTTATTTAAGTTCCTGAGACCTAGCCCTTTTGACTATGTGTCCTTAAAGATTATTTAGGCCAGTCAGTAGGATATAGTCAGCGATCTGGTGGGTACTAAAAGGAGGAAAGTACAGGGACGAGGAAAAGGAAGGAGCGGAGAGAGAGAGAGAGAAAAAGAAAAAAAAATCACAAAACTCAGACGGGGGAGGGAACCTCGTATCCTCCCTGCCCAGAATTCAGGGGGGAGATTTGTAACGCACTAAGATTAAGCGCGTTTAACCTAAAATAGGTATACGTAGGTATCCACCTGTGAAACTCAGCTGTGGTTAAGGGCAAGCAAACAATAACCAGAGGTGGCCTGTAGTACCTGCTGGCTCACCTAAGAAATGACAGTCAGTGGGTAAGTCCCACAGATCTGTCCATCTGGAGAGTCCAAAGTAGAACAAGTCACTTTGGATTGGGGGAGTAACTGTAGGTAGACCTAAGCGGAGGTACAGGCGGTCACTACCTCTATTACAAAATGCTAAAACATGGGTATATTGGGGTGTGGTACCCCAGAGGGGGGAGGAAGTGCAGAGACCCCCCCGCACCGCATAATTGGGGCTGGAAGGTCCCCCACCCCCTCTCCGGAGAGCACGCATCCCATCCACTAAGTGGCTAAGACGTGACATCCCTGAGGCAAACAAACAGACATTGAACCAGATATTAACAAGAACATAATGTTAAGGAATATTATATCCAGACATGATTATCAGAAAGCTCAGGGACTCCTCCCTGCCACCGCACCCTCCCCCGCAGTTTCCCAAGAGAAGACGACGGGGCTGAGGGGAGTCCGCCCAGCCGAGAAGGAGAGGTCCCGAATCCCCGCAGACACCCATGTCCCCTCCCCGTTTCCAGGGGGGACACATGAATAGGCCGGGGGATCTCGGGAATATCAGAACATTAAGTTGTCCTGTCCTGAACAATCGCATTTTAAAACTGAAGAAACTGACCTAATAGTGTGCTAGAGAGTATCTCACAGACATGTCCCCTCTTTATATTATCTGTTTGCTATTTAATTTCTTACAGCCGACTAGCACTCTTAGAATGGGAGCCATATTCTCCTATTTTTAGGTAACCTAGGAACGACAAGTAAATAACAGCAAAAAAACAAAAACCTTTTTCACTTGTGAGCTGTTAGAGCTGGTTACTTTGTGCAAAGATCTGGAACTTTGCTGACTGTTGTTCAAAGTAAAGTGTTAACCCTGTCCGCATCTGCAGAGAGGGCAAAGCAGTAGTTGTTCCCAATAACTCAGGATGATCTCATGTAGCAGGACTACTAGTGGCAAAGCGCCTGACCAACCCTGCCGGATTTTGCGGGGCAGAGTGAACCCCTAAGGTAAATGGTCCTGAGCTTCAGGTGGATAGAAAAGAGGTTGAGTATGGAACCACTCAGTCCCCTAATGGTATCACATCAGGTTGGAAATTGCAGATCATAGTTCACTTTGTCAAACTCACACCTGATGGACATGCTTAAACTTAGGAAGCATACTCTGCAAGTAATGTCAGTATCAGAGCGTCTGCTGATTCCGGCTGGGGCAAAGGTAACCATCGGGTGCTGGTGTATGCAAGGAAGAGATATCTCAGGATTTCAGGAGGTAGATTCAGTGATCTTGAGTGTGTTTTTCATGAAGCTGGAAAGAGACAAATGCTGATTTATGTATCTGGACTCATGTAAAGGGTGGTGATGGATAAGAGCAAGTATTGTCAGGTAGAGAGGAGCAAAAAAGAGTGAGGTCTCCGTCATTCTCTGGGGACCGTTTTACGCCTTACCGAGGTGGGGGAGAGTCTGGGTGCGGTTTCAGTCTCCATGTCTCCCCGAAATCCACGCGGTGATGAAGATGAGGTCCTGCGTCGTGGCTGGCGGGTCTTTTGGTAGCGTGGGGATTCCCCAGGATGAGTGGTAAACCACGGTTCAGGCTGTAGGAGTGCATTGTACCATTCTGGGACTTCGACTTTTGGAATCGCCAGCAAGTCACAGAAGCTCTGTAGGTCTGCGGGTGTTCTTATCAGAGCAGTACGGTTACCAGATGTGGCCTGAAGGCAAAATGGAAATTTCCATGTATAGACAATATGTCTGTCTCAGAGAACCTGAAGGAGAGGGCGCAATGCTCGCCTGTGTTGAAGCGTAATTGGGGATAAATCCTGATACAGCTGAATGATCAGATATACTCAGGAGGGGTGCCTGGGGGAGTGCGGTCTTGAGTTCCGGGCCGTGCGGCTGCACTACAGTCCGCGGCTTGAGCTGGGGCCTGGGAGTCCGGAGTCTGAGAGTGGAACATGGCGGGGATCATTCGGCTCAGCTGCGTGTGAGAGTCCTCCAGGCTTCTGGAGGATGAAGTGCCGCATCCTGCCATCTGTTCGGTGCCGGCTCTGTGTCTTTACCCACTGATGGTAGCAAGAAAGAGGCAGTGGGAGTCGGAGCTGTACTAAAGCACGGCCATCTCGGCCTCCTGTCAGACCACACCCCGATCAGGAGGGTTTTATACCGGGCAGGGAAGGAAGAGACAACACGACCAAAGCCCTCAACATTCACCATTGCCTTACAAAAAATGATATTCCTGTTTTTCTTCCCTCACTAGATGCCGAGAAGGCATTCGACAGAGTGGCTTGGGACTACATGGCCAACGTGCTGGCATCAATAGGACTCCCGAATATAATGATTTACTATATCGGTGCATTGTATTCTGCCCCAACTGCAAGAGTCCGTGTCAATGGCCACCTGTCGAACGCCTTCACTTTATACAACTGCACTAGGGAGGGCTGTCCCTTTTCCACTCTTCTTTTTGTCCTTACCTTAGGGCCTCTACTAAACCATATACACCTCAATCAAGATATTAAAGGCATCTCCCACGCAACCATAGAACCAATGGTGTTATCGGACCACCACCCGATCTCAATCACCCTGACCATACCCGAAGAGCGTCCCCTGACCAAAATCTGGAGACTAGATCCTACGCTGCTCACAAACGAACATGACAGACTCCACATTAGGAACAGTCTCACACTGTTCTTCGCAGAGAATGCCACGCCAGATGTAAGCCCTCTCACGGTATGGGAAGCACATAAAAGCACAATCAGAGGTCGATTCCTAGCTTTAAAAGCCACACACAGAAAATCTAAGCAAAAAACCATTGATGACTTACTCACCAAAATAAAAAACCTGGAAAGAGCACACAAAAAATCCCAGTCAGACCAGAACTATGCTGATCTCACACAAGCACGGGAACGCCTTAGAGATGAAATAGATCGGAAAACCAGACGCAAATTCACTCTTGGACACAAACTGTTCTACGAGTTTGGTAACAAATGTAGCAAATACCTTGCCAGAGCCATTCAGAAAAAAAAGCATCTACGCTGGTTCATTCGATTATAGACTCCCAAGGCAAGTCCCACAACAAAGTAACTGACATAGCCTCTCAGTTTGAAAAATTCTATACAGGTCTATACAACCTCCCCACACAAAATGAAAGCCTTAAACGCCGATCAGCCATCCAAGATTTCCTCCACAAACATAGCCCCACTCCACTTTCCCTTGAAAACCACAAGAATTAGAACAACCAATCTCAGATATGGAACTTAACAAGGCACTGTCCCAATTAAAACCAGGCAAGACCCCAGGCCCAGACGGCCTCACCTCATCATACTACAGAACCTTCCCAGACATATTGTCGGCCCATTTCAAAAGAGCGTTCAACTCAATACCCAACTCAACCCTCCCCTTTAACCGACTACTAGAAGCACACATCTCAGTCATCCCCAAATCAGAAAAAGATGCAAAGTCAGTTGCCAACTATAGACCAATTTCTCTGCTGAATGTTGATATCAAGATATTCGCTAAAATCCTGGCCAACCGCATTCTTCCCCTCCTACCAGCGCTTATCAAAAATGACCAAGTTGGCTTCATACCCGGCCGTGAGGCCAGAGATAATACTACCCTTGCAATCAACATTCAGCACTGGATGCGCTCTACAACCACCAAAGGTTTTCTCTTGTCCCTGGATGCGGAGAAGGCGTTTGACAGGTTGGCCTGGGATTACATGAAAGAGACACTCAAATACATCGGCATTGGACACACCATGCTCCAATACATCATGATGCTATATTCTAACCCCAATGCCCAAGTAAGAGTCAACGGCCACCTGTCAGACGCCTTCCCCATCCAAAACGGGACCAGACAAGGATGCCCCCTGTCCCCGCTCCTATTCGTGCTAACCCTTGAACCTCTTTTGAACCGCATCAGATCGAATGTTGATATAAAGGGCATAAACATAGCAGGCAAAACATATAAAGTCGCAGCATTTGCCGACGACATGCTTCTTTTCCTAAGAGAACCCCACATCTCCCTCCCTAACCTTATAAAAGATCTCACGCTCTTCAGGCAAATTTCCAACCTCAAAATCAACGCATCCAAATCATTCGCACTCAACATAAATCTTCCCAAAGAGATAGTCAAACATTGTCAAGAAAACTTCACATGCCATTGGAAGACAGACGCGATAAAATACCTAGGCATACATTTAACAGCAGACCCCACAAATCTATTTGTGAAAAACTACCCCCCCTACTCAAAACAATCGCAGAAGATACACGCAGTTGGGATAAACCTTTCTTCTCATGGTTCAGTAGAGCGGTGATCTTAAAAATGAGTATCCTCCCATGCATACTCTTCTTGCTTCAGGGTCTGCTGATCCTCATACCACCTACCTTTTTTAAGTCCCTCAAAAAATGTTGCTCAGACTTCCTATGGAGACGAAAAACACCAAGAATCAGCTACGCCCACTTAACTAGACCTAAAACAAAAGGAGGAATAGGACTACCCGACATCAAAAATGACTATTGGGCTACACACCTAACCAGAATAGTCAACTGGTCAGAACCTACCAACCCGAGAAACTGGGTTTTGGTCAAAAACGCATTCTCAGACCTCCCCCTCAAGTCGACTCCGTGGATAGATACACAACACCGCCAAAGGTCGCTTAAAGAACACCCACTCATTCGAGCTACCCTGAAGTGCTTCACAGATGCCTGCAAGAAAACAAAAATATCTTCCAACCCTAGCCCCCTCACTCCAATAAGATGCAATCCTGTCTTCCCCCCGGGCTTGTCTCGCCACTTTGTAAGAGAGACATGGCCCAACCCAGACTTAAATGCGCACCACTTCTTTAACAATAGCACGTTACTTGACAGGGAAAACATTGTTGCATCAAACACAGCCTCCCCTCTATCACCCTGGGCCTACTTCCAAATCAGACACTTTATCAAACAAATCGACAAACACTCAGAAGTCTCCCGACCACTATTCCCCTACAAGAAACTATGTGCACAAGCAGGCGAACAAAAATATCTCATATCCACCATTCACAACTTGTTCTTTCAAGACATTTCCCCTAGCTCGGGACCAACATGCTCCCAATGGGAAAGAGACATACAAGAAAACATCTCGGATGAGCAATGGGAAAAAATGTTCTCACTGACACACACAGGCTCACTGAACGTGGCAACTCAGGAAAACAACTATAAAATAGCACTTCGATGGTACAGAACCCCACACCTTCTTCACAAGTACTACCAAACAATACCCGATACATGTTGGAGATGCTCGGAAGCCCCGGGCACCCTCCTGCACATCTGGTGGACCTGCCCACGTCTTCAACAATTCTGGTCCCAAATACGAGATCTAACGAACAGACTATCCACATACACACTTAACCCCTCCCCAGCACAATTCTTGCTACATCACACTAGCATACCAAGACAAACATACCGCAGATCCATCGCTATCCACCTTGTGAATGCAGCTAAACTCTGTATTCCCATCCACTGGAACTCCCCATCTCCCCCAACAATTGCAGAATGGTGTAAAAAAGTAAATAAAATCGCAGAAATGGAGGAATTAATTCATATCGCCAAAGAAACCCCCTCCAAATTCTCCCAGACTTGGGCCTGCTGGACCCACTTCAAAACTACCCAGGACTATCACAACCTCTTAAACTAAAGCCCACCATAAGACAATATACCATGAAACTAACCTAGACATATTCCAATGAATCTCCGCACATAGAAAGGCCACACCCCCCTGAGAACCCCAAACATGGTCCTGCTAACTAGACCATAGAAAGAAACGTATAATTATAATCACAAACCTAGCCAACTACATTCCCCCTCCCCGGACCCCCACATGAGGGTCTGGCGGCGGGGCTGTTGGGGGAGACCTACGGAGCACCCCCTCTTATTCTATCTTTCTCTTCCCACCACCCCCTCTCCCCTCCTCCCTCCCCCCTCCCCCCCCATCCATTCCCCCCACCCAGCCTTCTTCCCCATTCCCCCCCATACCCTTCCCTTCCATAAGCCTGCTTCCTCTACGAAGGAACTTAAATACAACCGCTAATGGCACTAATGACGGTGGGGAAGGTTCCCACAGATACCCAGGCACAAACCATACCAACCCAGAAACCACTTTCACCCCACCTGAAGTTCTCTCGCCCATCTCAACAACCTCAGGCCTAGATGAAAAACCTATTGCTTATAGACCTACCAATTTTACGATAAAGGCCTCATGTTATAACACCTGCCATCGAACAGAAAACGTCCATATCCTGATTTTGCAAGGAAATCATACGTCCAAGACAATTGTGACTCTCGCAAAATCAGCTCCCACCCCACCTAAATAACATATCATAAAAAGGACTAAAGGGATGCAATTACTTATTGTTCTTTTTGTTTCTGTTATACTTTACAAACCGGTTGTAACCAGTTAATAGTGTACTTGCTATATCATCCATGCATTACTGGACAATGTTTGTTTGGTACCTATGTTACCATGTCATTACTAAATAAAAACCTCCTTAATGGGAAAAAAAAAATGAAAGGCATCTCAATCAAATTCAAAGTCGCTGCATTCGCATATGATTTATTACTTTTCCTTTCTGAACCCCACACCTTCATTCCCAATCTTCTCAGGGTCCTTGATGAGTTACAGAGTATCTCTAATTTAAAGATAAACCATTCAAAATGAAATGTTCTTAATATCACCCCCCCCCCCCCCCCGAGGCTCTCAAACAATGTCAAGATCATTTTTACCTTGGAATCAAAATACCGAAATCGCTTTCCAAATTATACCAAGATAACTTTGATCCTATTTTAAACGCGACCAAGGAGGATTTAAAAAGAGGGAATGCTCTCAACATTTCATGGTTTGGCAAGGCATCTCTTGTCAAAATCACAATATTACCTTGCTTTCTGTATCTATTTCAAACGATACCGATAGCCCTCCCATCTCTCTTCTACAAATCCTTTCACCAGGCGTGTACCTCCTTTATCTGGAGACACAAATCTCCTAGAATAAAAGTAGACCGATTGACTCTCCCTAAACTTAAGGGCAGAATGGCCCTCCCTGACCTTCATTGCTACTACTGGGCCATTCATCTTGCATGCATAGTTGATTGGAACATACACCAGGACTAGAGATGAGCGAACTTCTAGAAGTCCGGGTTCTGCTGGTTCGGCCGAACTTCGGGACAAAGTCCGGGTTCGGGTCCGGACAGGACCCGAACTTTGTCCCGGACCCCGAACCCCAATGAAATCAATGGGGACACAGACTTTTAGGCACAAAAAAGGCTGTAAAATAGTCCTGGAAGGTCCTAGAGGTCTGCAAAAGGAAGGAAATGTGGGTAAGGGTGGGACAAGTGACCTACAAAGAAATGAGGACAGGGAAATAACTTTAAATATTAAAAAAAAAAAAAAAAACATAACAAATGCAAAAATGGAGTTCATCTTCAAAATGGGTCTGAAAAGTATTAATTAACGGTAGAGGCCATAGAACTGTTCTAAAATCATCTTCAAACTGTGTCAAAAAAGTATAAATAAGCCGGGAGTACCCACATCTGTTCTGCAAAATTCTTTAAAGTCTGTGTGTCACTTTAAATGAAACCGGGAATCAGTGCACATCTATTCTGCAAAATACTTTAAAGTGTGTGTGTGTCACTTTAAAGGAAACCGTGAATCAGTGCACATCTGTTCTTCACACTTCTGTTTAGTCTGTGTCACTTTTATTATAGCCGCTAATCAGTGCACATCTGTTCTTCACACTTCTGTTTAGTCTGTGTCACTTTTATTATAGCCGCTAATCAGTGCACATCTGTTCTTCACACAGAACATATGTTCTGCACCAGAACAGATGTTATTCACACAGCACATCTGTTCTGCACACATCTGGACATAGTTTAGAACACTTTACCTAAAACCAGGGAGGAACCATACACCTGTTCTTCAAACATCTGGAATCTGTGTGTGAAACTACAGCATAGAGAAGAACAGGCATATGGTTCCGCTCTTTACACACTGTTTGCAGATGTTTGAAGAAAAGTGATATCATATCAGTGATATAATATCACTGTTCTG
>BLSH010466444.1:308292-320228 GCA_018402905.1 Glandirana rugosa
CCCCCCCCCCCCCCCCCCCAGATAAAGGTTAAGAAGTTTGATGCCTTTATTGACACTGAGAAATTCATTAGGAAACTAAATATAAAAAAAAACATTTTGTGGAAAAACCCACACAAGAGAATGTTATTGTCAGCGATTTTAAAAATAGTGGTTTGAGGAATTGGTCCACATTTAACCTGAAAAAAATTGTCTAACTAATTTTTAAAGGTGTTCAAATCAATGGTGCAGTAAGATATATGATTACTTAAAACTAAGGCAGGCAGGAAAAAGGGAAATATACAAAAAGGTTTAGAAATGCTTGAGAAAAGGAACTATATAGTGATCTGGATGGCTGATAAAGGGGGGGGGGGATTCTGGTTTTTAACAAAGATGATTATAAAAAGGAGTTAAATAGATTGGTAGGAGACACTAATACACATAAGGAATTGAGTGGTAACCCCACAAATAAGCTTAAGGCATCTCTAAAATGACTTGTCAAAAAAGCACAACATATGTTATAAAAGAGGATGTTACGCCGAGTAAATTGATAACTAATATGTCACGCTTTAAAATTGCGAACACTCATGGAATTGCACCAAACTTTGGTACATAAAAATCTCCATAGGCGACGCTTTACACATTTTTACAGGTTACATGTTTAGAGTTACAGAGGAGGTCTGGTGCTACAATTATTGCTCTCGCTCTAACGCATGCGGCAATACCTCACATGTGTGGTTTGAACACCTGTTACATATGTGGACGGGGCTTACGTATGCGTTCGCATCTGTGCACGAGCATGCGGGGACGGGGCACTTTAATTTTTTTTATTATTATTATTATTTATTTTACTTTTATTTTTTTATTTTTACACTGTCTCTTTATTTTTTTTGATCACTTTTATTCCTAATACAAAGAATATAAACATCCCTTGTAATAGGAATGGCGCGCGACAGGTCCTCTTTATGGAAAGATAATGGGTCAATAAGACCTCACAACTCTCCTCTAGGCTGGAAAGGCCGAGATCAGAAAAAAAATCACAGCTTTGATTACTAAAGCTGACCCGAACATGACATCATAACGTCGTGCCCAGGCCTCCGAGGGTCATAGAGATGACTGGTGACCAGGTGGTCATCGGTCATCTTCCTGACAATCATCCAGCGGTGATGGATCTCTTCTCCCTGCCGATGATCGTACGGGCGGCCCTGGAGAAGCACTGAATGGCAGCAGGAGGGGGGACATCCCATTCCGCTGCCTATAAGAATGATCAAGCGGCTGAACTGCCGCTATGATCATCCTTATGGTGTAGGGAATCGCTGGCCGGAAAGAATGATATCTGAATGGTGCTTGTAGCTGCAGGCACCATTCAGATATCCCTACTCAAAGTCCAGGACATCCATGGACGTCCTAGGGCAGGAAGGGGTTAAATAAAAAAGAAGCACGGTATCTCATTCCTGATGCACCAAGACTACCAGTGATATACCAACTTCCCAAAATGCATAAGAACAAAGAGTGTCTCCGTGGGAAATTCATAGTAAGCAGTATTGCTCTCAAGAGTTGGTGAATACGTGGACTGTTTTTTTACAGCCAATTAAGCAAAAATACACTTCTCATTTGAGACACAGTAAACATCTAATGAATATCTTGAAAGACAGTCCTATTAGTGATGATTAGAGTTGAGTGGACACCTGGATGTTCGGGTTCAACGGGTTCGGCTGAGCTTCACGAAAGAGTTCAAGTTCGGCCCCGAACTTGAACCAAACTTGGCTGCGAACCCCATTGAAGTCAATGGTGACCAGAACTTTTGGGCACAAAAATGTCTTTAAATAAGTCCTGGAAAGGAATAGAGGGCTGCAAAAGGAAGCAAAATGGGGGTAAGAGTAGGACAAGTGCCCTGAAAACAAATGTGGATAGGGAAAAAACTTAAAATCACATATTATCACAAAATAAAAAATGGAGGAGGAGGTGAAGGAGGTGGATGGAGGTGGATGTGGAGTAAGAGGTTGAGGAGGCGGTGAGCATGGCAGTGTAGGTGGAAGTGGCGGTGGAGGAGGAGGAGGTAGCCAACACTGTTTTTTGTTTGTTTGTTTTTTTTTTTCGAATTGGGGTAGCCCCCCAAATATTGAGACATATTAAAAAAAAAAAGAATAAGTTCACTAAAGTATACCAATTGCTGTGTGAGGTAGGTCTAAATGTTTATTCTGCACAAGGTACAGACAAGTTTTGTGGGATCCATGCCTGGTTCATTTTAATAAATGTTAGCTTGTCCACGTTGGCTGTGGACAGGCGGCTGTGCTTGTCTGTGATAACGCCCCCTGCCGTGCTAAACACACGTTCAGATAATACACTGGCTGCAAGGCAGGCCAGCACCTCCAAGGCATAAAGGGCAAGCTCAGGCCATGTGTCCAATTTGGAGACCCAGAAGTTGAATGGGGCAGACCCATCAGTCAGTACTGGTAGGTGTGTGCACACATACTGTTCCACCATGTTGATGAAATGCTGCCTCCTGCTAAGACATTGCCTATCAGCTGGTGGTGCTGTTTGTTGTGGCATGCTGCTGACAAAGCTTTGCCACATTTCAGCCATGCTAATCATGCCTTCTGAGGTGCTGGTGGTGCCACATCTGCGTTGGCAACCACTTCCTCCTCCTCCTCTGCCTTCACCTTGTGCTTCCACTGAGCCCCTGGTGTCATTTGGGAATGCCCTCAGCAGCACGTCTACTAGCGTATGCTTGTAGTCATGCATCTTTCGATCAAGCTCCAGTGAGGGAATTAAGGACGGCATGTTGTCCTTGTAACGGGGATCCAGCAGGGTGGCCAGCCAGTAATCAGTACAAGTTACAATGTGGGCAACTCGGCTGTCATTGCGCAGGCACTGCAGCATGTCGTCGCTCATGTGTATCAGGCTGCCCAGAGGCAAAGACAAGCTGTCCTCTGTGGGAGGTGCATCATCGGTGTCCTCCGTATCCCCCCAGCCACTCTCCAGTGATGTCCATGAGCTGCATTGGGTACCACCCTGCTGTGAACACGGTTCCTCCTCCTCCTCATCATCATCATCCTTGTCCTTCTCATCCTCCAGAACTGTGCCCTGGCTTGAAAATGTTTTACCTGGCCTGTGCTGGTGCAGGAACCCACCCTCTAAACCACTTGCGAATGACTGGCCTGATAAGTGTGGAAATTACCCCTCTTGCTCCTCCTCTTCCTCCTGTGCCACACCCTCTTCCATCATTGCCCGTAGTGTTATTTCAAGGAAACATAGAAGTTGGATAGTAACGCTGAGAACAGCGTCATCGGCACTGCCCATGTTGGTGGAGTACTCGAAACACCACTATATGGTACACAGGTCTCGCATGGAGGCCCACTCGTTGGTGGTGAAGTGGGGCTGTTCCGCAGAGTGGCTGACCCGTGCATGCTGCAGCTGAAACTCCACTATTGCCTTCTGCTGCTCGCACAGTCTCTCCAGCATAGGAGGTGGTGAGTGGGAAAGCCGAAGTTCCGCGAGCAGCAGCAGGGTGAGAATGCCGAAAGCACGCACAGACAGCCCGCACTTTGTGCAGCAGTACTGACATATCCGGGTAGTTTTTTAGAGATTTCTGCACCACCAAATTCAACACATGCACCAGGCAAGGGATGTGCGTCAAACCTGCTAGGCCCAGAGCTGCTACGAGATTTCGCCCATTATCGCACACCACCAGGCCGGGCTTAAGGCTCAGTGGCAACAACCACTCATCAGTCTGTTGTTCAATGCTCGTCCACAGCTCCGGCGCAGTGTGGGGTTTATCCCGCAAACATATCCGTTTTAAAACAGCCTGCTGTCGTTTCCCCCTGGATGTACTGAAGTTGGTGGCGAAGATGTTACGCTGACTGGATGAGGAAGTGGTAGAGGAGGAGGAAGCGGAGTAGGAGGAGGAGGCAACACGAGGCAAAGAGAAATTCCCTGCAATCCTCGGTGGCAGAAGGACATGCGCCAAACTTCTATCCGCCTCAGGCCCACCTGCCACTACATTTGCCCAGTGTGCAGTTAGCGAGATATAGGGTCCCTGCCTGTGCTTACTGGTCCACATATCAGTGGTTATGTGGACCTTGCCACAGATGGCGTTGCGCAGTGCACACTTGATCTTGTCCCCGACTTGTTTGTACAGGGAAGGGATGTCACGCCTGGAAAAGTAGTGGCAGCTGGGAACCACGTACTGTGGGACAGCAACCACCATCAGGTTTTAAAACTGTCCGTGTCCACCAGACGGAATGACAGCGTTTCAAAGGCCAGGAATTTTGAAATGTTGGCATTCAGGGCCAGGGATCGCGAGTGGGTAGGGGGGTACTTCCTCTTTCTCTCCAGTGTATGGGAGATGGAGGCTGTAAGCTTCCATGGGACCATGGTGTGGAAATGCTTGGGGACGGTGGTGGACATGGTGGCGTTGCTGTCACATCGTCTGTTTGCTGGGTGGCAGGTGACACTGGCACTGTAGAGGTGGAGGAAGAGGCCGAAGCAGCAGCAGAAGAGGAAGCAGGAGGAGCCTGATAACTTTCTTGGATTTTGAGGTGCTTTTTCCACTGCAGCTCGTGCTTTGAATGTAGATGCCTGGTCATGCAGGTTGTGCTCAGGTTTTGAACATTTATGCCTCGCTTCAGGCTCTGATTGCACAGCGTGCAAACCACTTGTGTCTTGTCGTCAGCACATTGTCTGAAGAACTGCCACACCGGGGAACTCCTTTGAGCTGCCTTTGGTGTGCTAGGTCCCTGGGTGTGGTGGGTAGTAGCAGGCATACTGTCTAGGGGACAGCTGCTCCGCTTTTGCAACCTGCTTCCTCTTTTGCTGTGCTGATGCCTCTGTGCAACCACCACCTCTTCCTCCAAACTGCACACGCCACTCGCATGACCTTCATTCCATGTGGGGTCTAGGACCTCATCATCCTCCAAATGATCTTCCACCCACTCTTCACCTCTGCCCTCCTTGTCAGTCTGCACACTGTAGAAAGCCGCAGCAGTTGGCACCTGGTTTTGTTTCCATGTCCTCATCCTGAAACAGAAGTGGTTGGGCATCAGTGCACTCAATGTCTTCCACTTCTGCGGTAGGGCTTTGTGGATGGCCCATGGAATGCACACCAGCAGAGTCATGAAAAAGCATAAGAGACTGCTGCATATCTTGGGGCTCAGACTGCTTGGCTCATTTACAAAAGGCTAAGGTGAAAGACAGATGGCCATGGGGTTCAGGTGCCAACTCTGAGCTCTCAGCAAGGGACTGGGTGGGAGACAATGTGAAGGAACTGGAGGCATTGCCAGCCACCCAATCTACTATCACCTGTACTTCTTCTGGCCTCACCATTCGTTGAGCGGCATGCAGGCCTACCATATAATGTTGAAGGCTCTGTCTGCTACTCGCACCTGAAGAAGGTGTTTCACTTGTGCGAGTAGCGGGCACAGATCGACAACATCCTCTCCTTGCAACAGGAGCTTCACCAACACCACCAGCACCAGCAGCACCAGCAACACCACGACCATGTCCCTTATTTGACGCTCTCCTCATTCTGGACCCAAATGTACTATTTAGCACAAATTTAGATTATTTTTTTAAACCAGCAATGTCGAGGCACTTTTTAATTTTGTGCAAGAAATGCACAGCAAGGTGCAAATGTACTATGTAGCACTATTTATTAATAATAAAAAAAAAATAAGAAATTATTTTTTTTAAACCATCAATGGAGACGCAGCATGATCCTCTCCCTACACTAGTATGAGATGCTTTTGTAACGTTAATCTGTCCCTCACACCAGCAGCAGGAACCTCTCCCTGCACCAGTATGAGATGATTTTATAAACCTAATCTGTCCCTCACACCAGCAGCAGGAACCTCTCCCTACACCTGTATGAGATGATTTTATAAAGCTAATCTGTCCCTCACACAAGCGGCAGGAACCTCTTCCTACACCAGACATGATTTTAGAACGCTAATCTCATTCTGTCCCTCACATTAGCAGCAGGAACCTCTCCCTACAGCAGTATGAAATGATTTTATAAAGCTAATCTGTCCCTCACATCAGCAGCAGGAGCCTCTCCCTACACCAGTATGAGATGATTTTATAAAACTAAGCTGTCCCTCACACCAGCAGCAAGAACCTCTCCCTACACCAATATGAGATGATTTTAGAATGCTAATCTCAATCTGTCCCTCACACCAGCAGCAGGAACCTCTCCCTACACCAGTATGAGATGATTTTATAAAGCTAATCTGTCCCTCACACCAGCAGCAGGAACCTCTCCCTACACAAGTATGAGATGATTTTAGAACGCTAATCTCGATCTGTCCCTCACACCAGCAGCAGGAACCTCTCCCTGCACCAGTATGAGATGATTTTATAAAGCTAATCTGTCCCTGACACCAGCGGCAGGAACCTCTCCCTACACCAGAGATGATTTTAGAACGCTAATCTCAATCTGTCCCTCACACCAGCAGCAGGAACCTCTCCCTACACCAGTATGAGATTATTTTATAAAGCTAATCTGTCCCTCACACCAGCAGCAGGAACCTCTCCCTACACAGTATGAGATGATTTTATAAAGCTAATCTGTCCCTCACACCAACAGCAGGAACCTCTCCCTACACCAGTATGAGATGATTTTATAAAGATAATCTGTCCTTCACACCAGCAGCAGGAACCTCTCCCTACAGCAGTATGAGATTATTTTAGAACGCTAATCTCAATCTGTCCCTCACACCAGCAGCAGGAACCTCTCCCTACACCAGTATGAGATGATTTTAGAACGTTAATCTCAATCTGTCCCTCACACCAGCAACAGGAACCTCTCCCTACACCAGTATGAGATGATGTGACATGCAGCACTATGTGACTCCAGCTAATATAGAGGCTGAGGTCACATGATGCACCGGCCAATCACAGCCAATAATTACCTGTGGCCAGAGGACTCCTATTTCAACAAGATCAGGGGAGTGGTCATGGGAGGAAAGTATGCTCCTGGTGTGGCCAATATCCTGATGAGTCAGTGGGAGGAACAGATTATTTTTGGTAAGACTATACCTGAGATATCTCTTTACAAGAGATGTATTGCTGGTATAATCATTTTGTGGGATGACCCTGAAGATACTTTAAATACTTTTCTAGCTAGTCTTAATAATAACCGCTATGGACTCAAATTTACTTGTGGCTGGGATTTAAATGAACAAAATTCCCTTGACCTAGTAACCAAATGGAATGGACAAATTAATACTAAGACTTTTTTCAAATAAACCGATTGGAACAGCTATATCCCAATGGCCAGTTGCCATCATCCTAAGTGTTTGGGGGGTATCCAAAAAGGTCAGCTAATGCAAATCCGATGGACTTGAGACATTTTGTAGGATTATATGCAACAGTCTGAATTGGTGGTTTAGAGAAAGAGGGTGCCATGATAAGAGCCTGCTATCCATACAAAAGTAGGTTATAGATATGGACAGGAATGTATTGTTGGAGGGCAAGCCAAAGAGTAAAAATACCAAGGATAACCTAGCTTTTTGGATCAATTTTAATTGGGATTATAAATCATTCGAACATATTGTGAAAAAACATTGGCCAATATTGTTGAGGGATAAACATTATCTAGTATTTTACCTAACCTACCACAATTCATTTATCGGAAAGGGACAAATCAGATAAATAGATTCGCCCCAAACATACATGAGAAACTGAAGAGGAATGTTAATTTCCTGGACTAAACTGGCTTTTATTATTGCAAAAGATGTAAAGCATGTCAAATTATGAGAAAGTACAAAAGCAAGATAGACACATTTAAATAAAATAGTACAAGAAGAGAATATAATATTAGGAAGTTTATAACCTGCCACTCCACCCATGTTACAGATCTCATAACATGTCCCTGCGGGTGTCAGTATGTCGGTCATATAACAAGAAAATTGGGTATCAGAATTAATGAGCACATAAACAATATAAAAAAAGGTTCCCAAAGCATAGTCTTTCAAACCATTTTAGACTATATCATAATAGGGACCCTAGTTCATTGTCTTTCTATGGGATTGATAGGGCTGAACGACATTGGAGAGGAGGAAACATGACTCATAGAATATCTAAGCACGAAACTGAGTGGATTATTAAACTAAATACTTTAAATCCAGCAGGCATTAATGTGGATATTGACATAAACTGTTTCATATCTAATTATTAAATGGTTTATTCACATTGAGGTGCCCCAATTGGATTCAATACATTAGTAAGTCTGAAGGACCGTAAGTGATAATATTGTTTCTGACCTTTCTTGAGGTGATTGGCTACTATCTTAAATCACCATAAGATGGTGTAGAAGTAGAAGGTTAGATTGTTCCTACACACATTTTTGTATTCTACCACTAGAGGGAAAGGAGTTTGGGGCTTGCTTTATATGTCCTGTTCATATATCATTTTGCACAATTATACAGTTGTGATCATATGTTTACATACCCTGACAGAATTTATGATTTCTTGGCTTTGTTACAGAGAATATGAACAACACAAAAACTTTTTTTTTTCCTCATGGCTAGTGGTTGGCTGAAGCCATTTATTATCAATCAACTGCGTTTACTCTTTTTAAATTATAATGACAACAGAAACTACCTAAATGACCCTGATCAAAGTTTACATACCCTGGTGATTTTGGCCTGATAGCATGCACACAAGTTGACACAAAGGGGTTTCAAATGGATATTAAAGGTAACCATCCTCATCTGTGATCTGTTTGCTTGTAATTAGTTGTGTATAAAAGGTCAATGAGTTTCTGGACTCCTGATATACCCTTGCATCATTCATCCAGAGTCAAAGAAAGCAAAATAATTGTCAAATGATCTGCGGGAAAAGGTAGTTTAACTGTATAAATCAGGAAATGGATATAAAAAGATATCCAAGGAATTGAAAATGCCAATCAGCAGTGTTCAAACTCTAATCAAGAAGTGGAAAATGAGGGGTTCTGTTGTAACCAAACCACGGTCAGGTAGACCAGCTAAGATTTCAGCCACAACTGCCAGGAAAATTGTTTGGGATGCAAAGAAAAACCCACAAAAAACTTCAGGATTCTCTGAAAACATGTGGTGTGGCTGTTTCAAGATGCCCAATGAGGAGGCACTTGAAGAAAGATGGGCTGAGATCAAAATTGAGCTTTTTGGCCACAATCACAAACCCTACATTTGGAGAGGAGTCAAAAAGGCCCGTGAAACACAGAGGTGGATCGCTGATGTTTTGGGGGATGTGTGAGCTACAAAGGCACAGGAAATTTGATTAATATTGATGGCAAGATGAATGCAGTACTTTATCAAAAAATACTGGAGGAACATTTGCATTCACCAGCCAGGGAGCTGCACATGGGACGTACTTGGACATTACAACATGACAATGATCCAAAACACAAGGCCAAGTCGACCTGTCATTGGCTACAGCAGAATAAAGTGAAGGTTCTGGAGTGACCATCTCAGTCTCCTGACCTCAATATCATTTAGCCACTCAGGGGAGATCTCAAATGTGCAGTTCATGCAAGACAGCCCAAAAATTTCCAGGAACTGGAGGCTTTACCATCTGAGAAGATAAAGAGCCTCATCCACAAATACCACAAAAGACTTCAAGCTGTCATTGATGTTAAAGGGGGCAATACACAGTATTAAAAATGGGGTGTGTAAACTTTTGATCAGGGTCATTTGGGTAGTTTCTGTTGTCATTATGATTTAAAAAGAGTAAACGCAGTTGACTGATAATCAATGGCTTCAGCCAAACACTAACCATGAGTGAAAGAAAAGTTTTTGTGTTCTCATTCATATTCTCTGAAAAATGGCCAAGAAATCATAAATTCTGCCAGGGTATGTAAACTTATGAGCACAACTGTATATACTAGCTTATCAGAACTGCCATAGCCAAGCTGGCAGTGTAACTGCATGTATCTATAAATTTCATCCAATAGAAGGCACCAATTAGTTCCTATGTTTGGCACACTGAGCTAGAAAGAATGTTGTAGGAGGAGGTGGATGGGAGAGCAGTGGACCACATCTCCTAAGGGGTTAAGTGGGAGCTGACCGCTTGGTACAGCAGTCTACTTAGGGTATCAGCAACTAGAATTATCTTCGATAGTTTGTAGATATTTTCTGTAGGCATATCATCATCTTGTAGTCTAGCTGGCCATGCCATTTACAAGCAGGTGTGATATGATATACTGTCACAAGTCAACCAACTATCTATATTGATAGAATTGTTCTACATAAATATCTTTTGTATTTGGCTATGGATGATCTCTGGCTCTGTAAATACAGCATAGATTGGTTTCCTATGTACTACAGCAATACAAATTCTTTAAACTATCACCTTCTTCTGTCACATCAGAAGGTCACTTCTTTTACTGCAATCTAAAGGCTGGTGCATACGGGCTGAATATCGGCCAGCATTGGCTATTTCAACAGACCCAGGCCAACATTTAGCCAATGTGTACAGCAGCCTATCCAGCTTCTAACAGGCATGCTGGAAAAACATTGGCTGATCGGCATCCGATCAGCACTTGCAACCAATGGCTGTGTGTTCAGAATGGAAAACTTCTCAATCTAAGGAATTTTTGGACATTGTATGTGGTTTTTGTTCAGAAATGATACTCTTTTTAAAACAGAATGTTAAAAACAAGTGAAATTTTGTAATGAAATGTGTCCATTCATACAAAGAATGTTTGAATGAATATTCATATGAATATTCTCGTCTGAAAATCTACTAGTGTATGGCCAGCATTTTATGATTGTGAATACCTCCTCTGCCTTATCCAAAGGTTCCCAGGACAACAGATTACAAACAAAAGGGAGTGATGGAGCCAGGGGCACTACCACTATTAAGTCCAAAGAGACAGTAGACAGCACTCCAGTGGATAGGAGATAATATCCAATTTATTTCAAAGCATGTACAAATATCCATAAACATCCATCAACATGGAAAAAACATGCCCACTGGCAAGTGGGTGGCAAGGCAAGGAGCAAAGATTAACGCGTTTCACGAAATGGGATTCGCTTAATCATAATCCAGCATTTGGAGTTATCACATCCACCTGGAGTGGCTTTTTACTCTCTTGATGTCTGGCACTACCACTATGCCTAGATGAAAAACTGAAGCCTTAGCTCACTGGTCTGCATTTCCTGTTTGTATTTCAAGGCTTAAAGCAGAACTTCACCCAAAAGGGGAAGTACTGCTTGTCTGCCTACCCCACCCCCTCTTTAAGTTTTGGCACTTTATTTTTTTTTGGGTGGGGGGGGGAGCGAGTACCTGGTTCTGACAGTTACCCACTCCCACTTCTGGTTGGATCTCCAAGGCCTTTACTTAGTTTCAGAAATGATCTTTCATACTTTTTTAAAAGTTTAACCACTAGAGATCCGCGCTATAGACGAAAGACGTCTACAGCGCGGATCTGAATATCCGGGTGGACGTCCATGGACGTCCGCCCCTTTACACGCCCCCTGCGCGCACTCACAGGTGGCGGCGGCGCGCGTGTGGCCGCCGCACGCTGCGTGGGCGTGCCCGCGGGTCGGGCGGACTCGATGTCCGCTCCTGACCCGCGATCGCCTGCAAAACTGTAGAACGGGGAACCGCCAATGTAAACACGGCGGTTCCCCATTCTGTGAGAGGGGGACAAGCAGATCTACTGATCCCTGTCACTGGGATCAGTTAGATCTGTTATGTCCCTACCAACCCCGCCCCCCCCACAGTTAGAACACACCCAGGGAACATATTTAACCCCTTCACTGCCCCCTGCAGGTTAACCCCTTCACTGCCAATGACATTTATACAGTAATCAGTGGACATTTAAATTTCTGATCACTGAATAAAGGTCATTGGTCCCAAAAATGTGTCAAAAATGTCCGACATGTCCCCCCCAATATCAAAGTCCCGATAAAAATCGCAGATCGCCACCATTACTAGTAAAAAAAAATAATAATAAAAACGCCATAAATCAATTCCCA
>BLSH010466444.1:320238-333123 GCA_018402905.1 Glandirana rugosa
AACATATTCATATATGTAACACATTCAAATGTATGGGACCGTCTTAAATACTAAAGAACCGGTAAAAAGTCTCTTGTACTTACTCTTGTGTTTTTTGTAAAGAAAGTGAGCACCAATCACAAACCGACTTCGGTAAATGACATAATAGTTAGTTGACATAAATGAGAAAAATTTAGTATTACTGTTGTCTTTGATGGGTTTACTGGGACTAGTTTTCAAATGTATGGGGTCAAGAATTATGGCACAAAACGGGGAAATTGTAGTTACCGTCGAACTTCAGAAACTTCAGAACACCTACTCCGAGAAAAAGGCCAAGTCGACCTGTCATTGGCTACAGCAGAATAAAGTGAAGGTTCTGGAGTGACCATCTCAGTCTCCTGACCTCAATATCATTGAGCCACTCTGGGGACATCTCAAATGGGCAGTTCATACAAGACAGCCCAAGAATTTCCAGGAACGGAATGGAATGGGCAGCTTTACCATCTTAGAAGATAAAGAGCCTCATCCACAAGACTTCAAAGACTTCAAGCTGCCATTGATGTTAAAGGGGCAAAACACGGTATTAAGAACTGGGGTATGTAAACTTTTGATCAGGGTCATTTGGGTAGTTTCTGTTGTCATTATGATTTAAAAAGAGTAAATACAGTTGATTGATAATACAGTAAATGGCTTCAGCCAAACACTAACCACGAGTGAAAGAAATGTTTTTTGTGTTCTCATTCATGTTCTCTGAAAAATGGCCAAGAAATCATAAATTCTGCCAGGGTATGTAAACTTACACAATGTATATACTTATACAATGTCTCAGAGGGGAGGATTTCTCATTCTATCTGGCTGAATGGAGTAAACAAGTCATCCATGGACAGATTTAAAGTGATCACTTTTATAACAACAAATAGTAACAGATCGCTCCAGCCACACATACAGAGCGGATGGAAGAACCCCCCCACAAATTAAAGACTCTTCCAGCATCTTCTCCAACACCCTGACACTGCTTTAGTTTGTCACAAGTTTTGTCACTGTCACCCACCCCATGTCACTGTCACTCACTCCTTGTCATTGTCACCCACCCCATGTCACCGTCACCCACCCCCTGTCATTGTCACCCACCCCCTGTCACTGTCACCCATCCCTTGTCACTGTCACCCACCCCCTGTCCCAGTCACTCAACCACTGTCACTGTCTTCCAACCCCTGTCACTGTCACCCACCCCTGTCACAGTCACCTAACCCCTGTCTCAGTCACCTAACCCTTGTCACTGTCACTCACCACCTGTCACTGTCACCCATCCCCTGTCACTGTCATTCAAACCATGTCACTGTCACCGACCCCCTGTCACTTTCTGGACAGCTTGGCCTGCATGTATACAAGACATTTTATAGACATCATATACATTTCTATGATATTTCCATCATATGTATTTTTCCAGTCATTGTGCAAAGTTTTCCCTCTACCTAGCAAGTAAGGTATATACCTGTATATCTTTTCTCCAGATGAATATCCATCTTCTGATTCTGACCGCACAGTGAGCACTCCTCCAATGATGAAATCTCCATCCTGAAAATATTGAAACTCATCAATGGCATCAGTAAGATTGAGGGAACAGGCTGGGCTGTGCATTCCCAATTTCAAAAGGGTCATACATTGTAGGATCACACAGAGCTGGAAGATGCATGCATATGATAGGACCATAGCTCTCATCACTGGATTCTTCCTAATTCTTCATTGTGACACAGACCTCTGCAGCATGTGTATCAAAGTGACAATGCAATAAGCTGGCTCCTCTCCCCCTCCTTTTATACAGTTCAGTACCATTCATCTCTCATATATCACATTCTAGCTACTTTTAGTTGTTTGTGCAGGTTTTGTTTATTTATGAGTGGTTATGCATATTATTTTAACAACTCTAAACCAAGACACAGACTTTCTTTAAAATAAATTATATTCTACAAGGATCAGTGCTAAATATTCTGTAGGCTAAAAAAATCATACACTTGAAACGCACAGGTAGAACCAGATATGGTGACAGACATAATGTTTGGTGTTGGGTATCAGGGTAGGTTTGGAAGGGGTGAGTTTGGTGTTGTGGATCAGTGTAGGTTAGGAGTGGGGTGAGTTAGAGGTGAAGGGTGTGTTTGGCATTGGGGATCAGTGTAGGTTAGGAGGGGGTGAGTTGGAGGTGAAGGGTGTGTTTGGCATTGGGGATCAGTGTAGGTTAGGAGGGGGTGAGTTGGAGGTGAAGGGTGTGTTTGGTGTTGGGGATCAGTGTAGGTTAGGAGTGGGGTGAGTTAGAGCTCAAGGGGGTGTTTCGCTTTGGGGATCAGTGTAGGTTAGGAGTGGGTGAGTTGGAGGTGAAGGGTATGTTTGGTGTTGGGGATCAGTGTAGGTTAGAAGAGGGGTGAGTAGGAGGTGAAGGGGGTGGTTAGTGTTGGGGATTAGTGTGCAACATAATGGCACTGATAATGTGCAAAATGATGTCACGGATAATGATTCTTCCACTTACAATAACAATGCATATAACTGCAAACTAAGCACAGCCTTTAAAAGAAGCACATTGTTACTTACCTTTTTGTTGGCCATTGCCTCCAGATGTTTTCAAGTGTGTGAATACATGCTTTTCCATGTCTTCTGTATTTAAACTTATAATATATAATATATAATAGTAACGGCTTTGTGTCATTTATTTTTGTAAAATCAGTCTTCTATTTGGGCTACTTCTGGAATGGTGGGAGTAGATCTACTAAAATGTCCCCCTTGTATTGAGAAGGGGTGACACATCTGTCTTGAAACCTCCCACTATATATCCAGATGTTGATAGCACCCCAACAACTTCTATTCCTAACCTTCAGCACCCCAACACTCATCCTCTTCATATTCCACATTTGCCTCCTATTGCCTTATGGACTTTCACATGCTGATAGAGGACAGGGAATGGCCTTTTGTGCAAAATAATGGCACTAGTTTAACTTTGAGTAATCAGAATAATAGCTGCTATGAATCCTTGTGGGGGAGGAAAACAGAAAATTGGTTAGTCCTAGTACTGATTGATATATGTCCTTAAAGAAGAATTCCAGGTATGGCAGCTTGGACCTATGAAACATATGCAGATATCATACATGTGGGATCCCTCTACAAGCAGAAGCATGGGACCTAAATTCTGGTAGAGATCACTAATAGCACTATCTACTAATGCGACCTCCATTAGCTTCTAGGTGCTGTGCTAAATGGCGGCCCAGCTGTATTCTGAACACAGGCGGTCAACTGCTTAACATGGAACTTGTTCAGAGAATGCTTTGCATTGCATTTGCAAAGCATTCTCCGACTGGGTGAGGTGAATAGGTGGGGCAGTGAGGTCACAACCTCCCGTGTTCACAATGTAACAGGGCAGCTACTTGGCAAAGGGCAAAGAAGCCAGTGGAGATCACTGTAGTAGTGCTTTCTACTAAAGTGATTTTCAGATTCTAGAGGGATCCCACTGGTAAAGCATATGCATAGTTAGATTTGCCCAAACTATGTACACAATGCCATACCTGGAAATCTTCTTTAAGGGAAAAGTAGATGAGTGCATTACCACAGCCCTCAAAATTTCCACTTGCCTGCTCGCATTTCATGAGTGGAAAATGATTGCTGGTGAGCGTGGGCTGCCTCGGGGGGGGCAAGCATCGCCGGCAGGCGGGGTAGAATGGGAGCCATTCTCCCAGAGGAAGAGAGAGTGGAGAAATAGGAGAGCTGGCCGGTTCACAGAGCGGGAATTGCCCACGGTAAACATTTTCATTTTAATTGCAGTCCGTTCGCCACCACACAGCCCTGTCCTCCTGGCACGGCTACTTTAATAGACAGAACATGTTCCGGCATTGAAAAATAGAAAATAATATTACCGCGCTAGGCTAAAAGACAAGGTGAAGGAATTGAGTGAGCTGCCACACACAACGACCAAACTAATCGTAAAAAACAGGTAAAAGATGTGAAGAGTGGCGCTAAACTCGAAGAAATACAATTTATCTAAGTATAAATCAGATAAAAATATGGCATATAAGTGAATATTTTCAAAGCAAATGTAATACAAACAGACAAAATATAATAACGGCTTGAATAGCAGTGAAGAACAAAAATGTGAAAAAATTGTTCAACTAAAAGTTGTCCATTCGCATAAAAAATTCTGGCTGGTTATACTCAAAAATTCTTCTTCTCGCTCCTGTTTGGAATAGGTGTGGAATTCCGGATGTCAGGCTCCTAGGAGAGCACGTCACACAATCCGTGGTTCATCAAGGGTCGTTTCGTGTTAATACACGTCGTCTGGGCGCTGCTGACCCTGGATTGCTGCGTTACCCATTAATCATTTATCTGTTCTTATCTATAAGCTTATGGAATTTTAACTTTTTTGAATGTAAATAAAAACAACCTCCTCATCATAGAGGTTTTTACACTATGGCGAGTCTTTTGTTTTCTATATGGGTTTGAACCTGCCTCTGGACCCTGTGTGGGGCATCCCTGGCCCCCTCTTCCCTCATCCCTCCCTGGAAAGCCTGGATCTGGATTTCCTTGCACCGGATTGTGGACGCAGTCTGATTGGAACGTGTGACGGCCACCTGTACAAAGCGACCCTTGATGAACCACGGATTGTGTGACGTGCTCTCCTAGGAGCCTGACATCCGGAATTCCACACCTATTCCAAACAGGAGCGATATTACATCTTTCTTCCGGTAAGCCTCCACTCTGTAAGGGGTTGGAGTATCAAATTAGATTTCTGCTGATCCCGGCTTGGCTGTATTGTTTTCCACATACTGACCTCACCTGGAACACTTTTCTTCACTGGCACAATTATATGTATCTCTTGATCCATCCCTAAGAAGAATTTTTGAGTATAACCAGACAGAATTTCTTATGCGAATGGACAACTTTTAGTTGAACAATTTTTTCACATTTTTGTTCTTCACTGCTATTCAAGCCGTTATTATATTTTGTCTGTTTGTATCACATTTGCTTTGAAAATATTCACTTATATGCCATATTTTTATCTAATTTATACTTAGATAAATTGTATTTCTTCGAGTTTAGCGCCACTCTTCACATGTTTCGGCATTGGACCGGTGTTCCGTCCATCAAAGTGATGGGCACAAGCGAGTTGCATTGATGGGCACAGATCACACTGCAGTGATGGGCACAGGCGAGTTGCATTGATGGGCACAAGTCATGCTGCATTAGTGGGAACAGGTGAGTTGCATTGATGGGCACAAGTCACGCTGCAGTGATGAGCACAGGTGAGTTGCATTGATGCCCAGAGGTCATGCGCATTGGTGGGCACAGGCGAGTTGCATTGATGGGCACAGGTGAGTTGTATTGGTGGGCACAGATGAGTTGCATTTGTGTGCACAGGTTAGGCTGCATTGGTGGGGACTGGTCACACTGCTTTGATGGGCATTGGTGATCCTGCATTAATGGACACAGGTCATGCTGCATTGGTGGGCACTGGACATGATGCATTGATGGGCACAGGTCATGCTGCATTTTTGGGCACAGATGAGGCTGCATTGATGGACAGAGCTGAGGCTGCATTGAAGGGCACTGATCAGGCTGCATTGATGGGCATTGGTCAGGCTGCATTGATAAGCACGGGTGAGCCTGCATTGATAGGAACTGATGAGGCTGTGCTGATGAGCACTGGTGAGACTGCATTGATGGGCACTGGTGCATTGGTTGGCACAGGTGAGTTGCATTGGTGGGCACAGGTGAGTTGCATTGGTGGGCACTGGTGAGTTGAATTGGTATGCACAAGTGAGTTGCATTGGTGGCCACAGGTAAGTTGCATTGGTGGGCACTGGTCACTCTGCATTGGTGAGCACAGGTGAGACTGCCTTGATGAGCACAGGTTAGGCTGCATTGGTGGGCACTGGTCAAACTGCACTGATGAGCACTGATAATGCTGCATTAATGGGCACAGGTCATGCTGCATTGGTGGGCACTGGACACGTTGCATTGATGCGCAAAAGTCATGCTGCATTGGTGGGCACAGCTGAGGCTGCATTGATGGACACAGGTTAGGCTGCATTGATGGACACTGGTCAGGCTGCATTAATGGGCACTGACCAGGCTCATTGATGGGCTCTGCTCAGGCTGCATTGATGGGTGCTGGGCATGCTGCAATGATGGGCACTGGTCATGGTGCATTGATGGGTACAGGTGAGCCTGCATTGATGGGCACTGCTGAGGCTGTGCTAATGAGCACTGGTGAGGCTGCATTGATAAGCACTGGTGAGGTTTAATTTATTTATTTATAGGGTACTAAATGAGGAGACTACCTACAGCTGGCCACTGTGTGGAGCCAGAGTCCAAAATCATGAAACAGAAGAAATCCAGAGCTCTACCAAGACAAATCTCCCAGTGGCTCAGAAACAGGAAATCTGACCCAAGAACACTAGGTCCTAGGACCGATTCCCGGTCAAGGTGTGACAGAGATAATTTATGAGGGTGAGTTTAGGGGCATAATTACGGGTGGGGCAGGATAGGGGTTGGGTGGGGCAACTAGTGGTGAGTAACTTTAAGGCCTGGACTTGAAATTTTGAGCCCTGCATTAACATGTAGGCAGGTACAGTGTGGCCTCCTGCCTGTAAGTGATGCTGAGTCACGGCTGCTGTACAGAAGGGATGATCAGAAGCCAAGAGAAGCTTTGCCCCTCTGGAGCATCTGATCTCTGCAGCAATCTTTAGTGACACAAAATGACTAGCATTTTGTGAAGTGGGCAGTGCAGGGATAGAGCACCCCCTGATTAGGCATAGTGAGGTAAAGATAAGGACAGGTTCTTGGTGAGGAGGGATAGGACAGGCACGCTATTTGGCACTATGAGGCTTAGATCAGAGGCTAAAGGCTAAAGACCTTCTCACACTGCAAGTACACCATGGTTTTAATTACAACCACTCTCTTCCACCAGATGGTACAGCCAGGTATACACTGTGCAGTGAATTTTCAACTTCTAGGGCTATGGTATAAGGTGCTAGCCTGGTTACCTGTTGAATTGTTGTCTCTCCAAGACTTACTGTTATGCTGCTGGGATTACAGGTAGGCCTTTGCTGCTCCCTGTACCTATTGTAACTTTTACCTGTATTCACTCCAATACAACTGAATATCTCACATGGGCTCTGTTTGTCATTACTGTGTGGTGGGTACCAGTGGTGGGACCCACATACACTTGGTGAAAATCAACAGGATATGCCCCTTACAGCGGTTAGCATAGATGGGGAAGAAAGGGCCACCATGGCACTGTGGGGAACGACTTTAGCTCTGGTCCCAAAATTTAATGGGTCTAATATAGCTGAAGTTGGAAGAGAGGCTGGGAAGTGCCGTCCAACTCTACCAGGTACCTGCATAGCTGATTATAGAGCTAGCTATTGATGCCTGCCAAGCTATTATAGTGTTATCAGAGGATGAACCTGCTAACTTAGAGCAGATTGTGGCACAGTTAGAAGGCCTATTTGGGGAGAAGGTGACCATGATGGAGTTCCCTTATTCAATGGCAACAAGAGGTTGAGAGCCTCACTCACTTTGCGGTGACCCTCCAAAAGCTATGGAATAGGCTGGAGAAGAAAGACCTGCAAGGCCGTGCTGATATACTGGAAGTGCTCCAGACTTGATACAGGACCAGTTTGTTGGAGGGGTGAGTGTTGGCCCCATCCAGAGGACTCTATAAGAACAAGTGAGCTCTCAACTGTCCCTCAGTTTCAGTGATGTAGTAGTGGAAGCAGTGGCTCAAGAACAGGAGGATGCAGGGACCACTATTGAAGTGATCATAAAGAATGAGCCTGTATACCTGAGATAGGAGGTCTTAGCCCCCTCACCATTGTCAGCCCTACAAACAGCCATATAGAGCTGACACAGAACATTGCCTCCATGCAGCAAAAGATGACGTTCATCAAACAAGAGCTGGTCTAGCTCTCCAAAGGCTGAAATCCATTGCAGAGGGACCCGGATGAAGACCAGATGTGCTGGAGGTATGGACACTATGGGTACCTAGCTAGGAGATATAGTCACCCAGAGAATAAGGGTAAACCTTGACAGTGGTTAAACTAGAGATTCCCCGGGCACAGGGACTACCTCCTGGAACTTCACATCAATGTACCACAACACAAAAGTCAAAGGAATCCCGTGGTCACCATCTTAATAAACAACCAGATGATCTCTTGCCTGATCAATACTAGGTCTGAATTTACCACTATGGAATATGACATTGATGTGCAGTGATTCGGGACCCAGGACCAGTTAGACCCATCATGGGTATCCTTGTGGTCAGTCAACAACTTACCCATCAGGGTGGAAGGAGACACCTAGGTGAAGATTCAGACATTTGACAAAATGGTGGAATGAGTGGGGGGATTGGTGACTTGCAGCCCTGTAGTATCCCTATTACCTACTGCCCAGGGCTTGAATGCTTTGAAAGATGTGGGCTTATCCCATTTGTTGATAAGTCAAAGAGTTTTGTGGAACCAAGTTCTGCTGTGGCTTACAAGCTGTCTGACTCAAGGTGATGTGAGCCTTTACTGCAAGTATGCCATGGTCAAGCCCTTCAGGAACATGAGGGTAATGAGAGAATGGTTAACAACGTGTACCTGTCCAAGGATCACTATGGTAAAATACTGGAACAGCTAATCAACCTAGGGACATATTTCATTCTGCTACTGCATCATCTGATCATTGTGGACCTCTTTTTGGTGCCCAGACATTGCATTGTGGGATCCCAACCAGTGGGTGAAGCCATCTGTGTGCCACTGCAAGCAACCATGTCATCCTTGGACAGCAAGCAGTACCAACAGTTGCTAGATCAACTGACCATCCCCTTCCAGAAATACCTGTTGTTCCAACACTGTCTACTCCATCAGCCCTTGGAAATGCATGTTTGGCCTTTGCAGCTCAACCAAAGACTATGGATTTACCGAAGCTATAGACCATCCTATTCACACGGGGAGCACTCCACCTATTCTGGTTAAGG
This sequence comes from Glandirana rugosa, assembly GCA_018402905.1. Lineage (NCBI taxonomy): Eukaryota > Metazoa > Chordata > Amphibia > Anura > Ranidae > Glandirana > Glandirana rugosa. The sequence continues at coordinate 329,219 of BLSH010466444.1, forward strand.
ACTTGATCGGCAACCTGCCGCAAAGTGGAATAATCAAGGAAAGTTGCAGTCCTCGGGCCACACCTGTTATCTTGGTGATAAAGAAAAATGGAACTTTATGGTTCTGTATGGACTATCACAAACGTAATGCCGTATCCGCTACCTTGGGTAGAAGAATTCATTATGGAAATGGATCAGGCTTGCTATTTCTGCATCCTGGACCTTGCTAGTGGGTACTGGCAGGTCCCAGTGAGGGCACAGGACTGGGGAAAAAAACAGCATGCATCACCCCACTAGGACTGTATGGGATTAATCGCATGCCTTTTGGGCTAACCAACACCCCCAGTACTTTTAAAAGACTGATAGAGCGGTTCTTAGGAGACTTTACATTTGAATCTGTACAGATCTATCTATATAATATTATCACCTTGTCCAGGACTTTTGAAAAGTACACTCAGCAAGGAGACTGTTAGTGAAACATCCAAACTATGAATGGGGAAGTAAGCTGAAGTCAAGGTGGGAGACCACTCCATTCCCACCAACAACCGTCCCCACCATCTCTTTTAAATGACATGGTGTCCGAAGGTCCTGTGGCCGTCCAAAAACTCCTCCACCAAAACTTATTGAGGCCTGGACATGGATTGTTCTGTCCCATCTACAAGCAGACCCAAATAAAAATGGCTACTATGTACCTTTAAGTAGGAGGAAAAAAGGACAAATTAGAAAGTACAAAGTTACAACTACTACAGTATGTGCCATTGAGGAGGAGGAAAGGGCGTATTAGCAGGCCCAAGCAAAAACTGATGCTTTTTGACTACGAGGAACAGGAAAAATGTACATTAGCAGGATTTGCAGGACTCTGTGCCTTTTAGGTGTAAGAAGAGAAAGGCTTTGTTAGTCACTTTACTACCTCACTACTTGCATGATTCACCACTGGTGTCACAGAGCCTTGACTAGGGCATGAAAAATGTTTCTTTGCTTTTCTAACTGCTTGACCACCATTCCCCACTCATCTTACACTACAATCGCAGCCCTTTATTAACAGATTATAAATAAACTCATCAATATATAAACATATGCACATATGCAGCATTTGAACATCCAGTACCTTATTCCAAAAAATAAAAGTCACAAGGTCCTTGTGGGCCTTTACTACTTCTACCTGCATAACCACTGAATTTTTAGGCCTCCAACCTCAACAAACAGCATTTCGGAGACACACAACTACATACAGGTACCACCAACCATAATAAGGGAAGCCATACCCTGGATGGGTCCCTACAAATGTATGTATTTTTCTGATCAAAAATCCCATATCAGGACCTTGTACCCCCTACAGATGCGTAAACATGACCCCTTATGTGTGCATTCTGCCACAACTGAAAAGCTCTCTGTAGCCCACCATGAAGCCCAAGACACCACATATCCACTCCCACTGCATTCAGGTACACTCCATCACTCTGCAAATATTGCCACGTGTCCACTTCCTGTGCGTGACCACCAGTCTGCCATTCCTAACAACAAAATGAGACACTTCCTGTTTCACTTTGACACATGCCCAGTTCAAGCCCTCTACAGATCACACCATCTGCCAGTGGGTGCGTGCCACAATGTCAGACCACATAAAAGCAAGTCAGGGAAGGAGTATTCACAAAATATCAAATTTAACAACCCTGACCAACTCTCTCATTGCCCTAACACCCAGATAATTTCCCCCTGCATGTACAAGCAATAAACTGTATGAGGAACACGATCCCACCACGCAAAACAAACAACCTCAGAAACCACACAACTCCAAAGCATGCTGGGCACCCCAATCTAGTGCACCATGGCCTCCACCCTGGTAAAGCCTAGTTGTCTTCCATTTGGACCTCTGGTCTCTTGACTCCCCAAGCTATATCAACCCTCCTACCCACACAGTAGGAACTTGCAAGAGATGAGGCCGCATATACAATCCATATTGTCTGGACTACCATCTACCTATCTGCCAAACTATTCCCTCCTCCAGACACCAGCGAGCATCCTCAATCGCTGCTCCAATTCTAAAGGAGTGTGATGCATAGACAGAAGGACACAGTCCCAGCAATGTGAGACACTTCTGAAAAACAGAAACAAATTGGTACCTTGATAAAGACAAACCACTTAAAGCGGAGTTCCACCCAAAAGTGGAACTTCTACTTTAAGGGAAGGTGACCCCCCGACATGCCAAAATTGGCATGTCTTATTTGGGGGGTGACCAGGGACCCTGTTTTCACAGGGTCCCAGGTCCACTTCCTCTCTTGGAGCCGTGGCTCTGGAAAGGAAGTCCACCTTCCCCCCTCCCTCTTCAAGTCACAGGTCCCAGAAGATATGCCGAACCATTCACAAGCCACATCGCTACTCGCGCATGTGCAGTGAGCGCCAAAAGCCAGGTGCCCACACTTGTGATGCTGGCACCGCCGAGGGGAGGGGGAGACAAGCAAGCCCTTGGGCGGCTGCATCGATGGAACGAGGGAGAGAAGAGTGGCCGATTGTTAAGAGTCAGCAGCTACCCTTTTGGTAGCTGCTGACTTTTAACAGGGTGGAACTCTGCTTTAAATGCACCAATAATGGGCAGCTACCCCCAGGCCGCAAAGACAAAAAATGGGACACCACCAAAACCGTACACAAGTCAGAACCAGGAATAGGAAACAAATCCACTCTCATCCCCCTGCTGAGCTGAACCATCTTGGATTGGCAGTGGCCAAATGACCGTGTCGGAACACTGAACATATTGGAACTGTAAACTGTCCACCCCCCTAACTGAGGCACTTACCAGTTCCCCAATCCTGAATGTTCCAAAAAATGCCAGAACAAATGCCACAGCAAATGCCACCTCATAGTCTGAAAAACAAATGGAAGGCAGAACATTTACCAACGGACCCAAAACTCATTGGACTCTAGCCGATAGCCATCAGGCTGTCTGTATCGAAGCCGATAACCCCACAGGGCTTGCCTAACCCAGAGATCTTTTGTAACATCTGCCTTACCTAAAATCTTGAACAAAAATGCCAAGCCCACCATTTTGCAAGTAACAAAAGCCACCAACACTTCTTGTTCCCCCATTATGACACACAAAGTACACAACCCTCAACCAGTTGTTCTCTGCTGAAGAACCCCCAAAGTCCCCACTCACTACACTGTACCATTCCTTCCACACCCAAGAATAGGCTGACCACATAGACTTGCTCACAGACTGGCATATTAGTGATGTCAACCTAAGACAACCCTCCACAGCCAAGCTGGACAGAGGACTCTGCAGTGCTCCACTCCCAATGCCAACAGATGGAACTTGTCCTAATGGAAACAAGAGAAAACATCAGCCAAAAAATTAGTGCAACCAGTCGCATGGATAGCATGAACAAACACATTCAAGTACAACTATGCCAACAGCAAATGCCTAAGCAAACTAATTACAGGTGAGAGGAATCAGATACACTGTTAATTACCGACTAGAGTTGAGCGAACCTCTGGAAGTTCGGGTTCTGCTGGTCCGGCCGAACTTCGGGACAAAGTCCGGGTCCGGACGGAACCCGAACGATCGCACGGACAACGAACCCCATTGAAATCAATGGGGACCCGAACTTTTAGGCACAAAAATGGCTGTAACAAAGTCCTGGAAAGCCCTAGAGGGCTGCAAAAGGAAGTAAAATGGGGGTAAGGGTAGGGCAAGTGCCCTACAAAAAAATGGGGACAGGGAAATAACTTTAAATATTTTTAAAAAAATAAAAACATAAAAAAAGCAAAAATGGAGGTGAATGTCGATCATCTTCAAACTGTGTCTGAAAAGTATTAATTAACGGTAGAAGCCATATAACTGTTCTAAAATCATCTTCAAACTAGGGCAAGTGCCCTACAAATAAATGGGGATAGGGAAAATAAATTAAAATCAAGTAAAAAAATGGGAA
>BLSH010466444.1:363068-376981 GCA_018402905.1 Glandirana rugosa
ATCAACCAGAAGTCCTTTAAGGTACGTGTACGCGTGTAGACGCTCGTTCCGTAGATTATCGTTAAGGGACTGTGGTGACAAGGAACTCTTCCGTTGGATAATAACGTGAGTATGTCGCGGATGACAAATATCTTTCGAGTAGAAGACAACCTAATGTGACAATAACAACAGTGATCATTTCAACTCACTTGGAGACCTTCAAGCCCAAGACGACCAGGCAGGTTTGAAGCCCTGTTTCAGGCCCAGGCCTGCCTTGGGCTTGCTAGCGTGCCTGTTGCTTGGGGTAACTTTAGTTACCCCTGGGCTTGATTCCCTGTCCCCATTTTTTTGTAGGGCACTTGCCCTACCCTTACCCCCATTTTACTTCCTTTTGCAGCCCTCTAGGGCTTTCCAGGACTTTGTTACAGCCATTTTTGTGCGAAAAGTTCGGGTCCCCATTGATTTCAATGGGGTTCGTTGTCCGTGCGATCGTTCGGGTTCCGTCCGGACCCGGACTTTGTCCCGAAGTTTGGACGGACCAGCAGAACCCGAACTTCCAGAGGTTCACTCAACTTTACTAGTGACAACAATAACAGTGTAATCCAACAGAAGATGAGCTTTCTATAAACAGTAGGCGCTGTATGAGTGCAATAATAGGTTGCCTTCTCAAGGAACAGTGGTGTCAGGGAATTGCTATTAGATGCCTTGCTCGCAGATGTGCGCATGTGCATGGAATTTCCTGAAGACCAACTAACAGGAGCGTGCATGCGCGCGGGAACGCAAGGGCACGCATGCGCACATGTGCCGAAACAGTTGCACTTGGCGCCTATTCAAAGGGAGCTCAGTTCCATGTTCTTTGCTGACTGATCTTCAGCTGTGTCCTGTATCCTGTTTCCTGATCATTCCTGTATGCTCTCCCTGTTACTGACCTGGCTTGTCCCTTAACCTTGCCTTTGGATCCTGCTTCTGCTCTGCTGTTTCCCTTTTGACCCGGCTCCGTTCCTGGCTCTGACGTTGCTGATGATTTGGTACCTCACTGCTTGCAAGTTGTTGACCTCAGCTATTCCTGTGATTTTGCTTCTGCCATTGATCCTGGTTCCTGTTAAACTCCAAGTGTTTGCTGCACATCACTGTATGTCCCAGCCTTCTGAATCCGGACAACCTGCCAGCCCAGAACCCTCCACATAAGCAGAGTTCTCCTTTAAGCTGGACCAGTCCTTTGAACTGTAACATAAATGTAACGTGTAAGATAGCTTGCCTTAGCAAGATGTGATGTGATTTATAGAAATAGTATAATTGTAGATGTAGTTTAATTATGAGTGATGAAAAGTATATCATGCAATGTTAGTCATACCATATGTCAATTCATTAGCATCTAAATAGAACTAAGCAAGCTCAAGAGTCCAGTTGATCCATTTAACATATAGACACTAATAAGAGTTCCCAATCAGAGTAATCACAGCTTGTCACCGTCTTTGAGCTTCAAACAGGAGTTCTAGCCTCCCTGGCTGCAGGAACCGCAGGGGGCGATCAACAGATCAGAGGAATATATTTAATCTCTCAAAAGCTGAAATATTAGCAGCAGAGAGATAAAAATAATTCCTTTGGATCTTATGGGTGATAAGCTACCATCACATATCTCACCTATATTTGTAGCTGGTTTTGGGTCTCAGGAAAACGCACAAAACCGTTAAGTGGCGCTAGGCTGAGGCAGGTAGATCGTCTTTGGCACTGTTGCGAGCGGGAAAAAGTGCTGGTTTTGGAAATCCTATCCATGATCCAGTGGTCAGCGCTGTTCTGATCCGGTTTGGCGTTGGTAGTTTTGGAACATGAAACATCCTGTGGGCTGGGACGGGAACACCCACCAGGGTTGATTGGCTGGGGGCTAACGTCAAGCCCACATCCATATTCCAATAAATTGGGGAGTCTCATTGTTCCAAGTGTCTTCTCTATGAAGTCAGTTCTAAACTGAGAGGGTTCCACCCATTCTAGACATACTTCTGTCCAGGGATAGACTGCGGTAACAAACCATTTATTTCTGTTTTTATTCCCTTTTATTTTCATAGCAAATTGCCAATTGTATGTATTTTCTGTTTATCTTTTTGTATTTTTTGTAACTCTTTTTTTCTTTGTATACATTTTATACACTGCCCACTATCAAAGTGACTTTTGTATACTAACCTAGAACTCATATCTCTGGAGAGATTGTTGTAGTGTCTTAATATTCGGTTTAAGCTACGGGCCAATCAGTGTGCAATTGCTCTGTGTGTGGGCAGATTGCATGCAGATTGTAAGCTAACAGATCTGCCAGACGGGGATCTGTGTGTGTGTGGTGGCTCAGCAGACCAATCCGAGGATAAACGGCTGAGTGGTGGCAGGCTATCGGTTAGTGTGGGTCTGGTGTGGGTGTGTGGACAGTGGGTAGAGTGATTAGCACCGGTGTTTTAGCTTGCAGGATAGCTAGAGAAACCCTAGAAGTGTGTATTAATTGTTAGAATGCTCCCCAACCCTTAGAGTGCACCAGATTGTATGTAAGATTTGTATCTGCCTGTGTGTGGTCAGCCAGCTGGATTGGAGTGGAGTCTCCCTCTAGTGGTGGCAGAAGGTAGTGCAGGCTGTGAAAGCACAGTGAAATCTTACGGCAGTATAAGTTCTCCCTTATTACCTCATATACTCCTAGTCACAGCACACACGTCGCGGTTAGCTAGTCGCCGTGGGCGTGTGTGATTTGTGACATGAACATTGCTACTGTTCCTGTTTTCCTGGTTCCATGGTCCCCTCAGAGCCACATCGTCTGCTACATGTTCTGCAAGCAACATCAGGCACTTGTGTTCCTCCTGTCCCTCAGCTCCCTCTGTTTCACCTTCAGTGGGGCCAGGGTGGAAGATATAAGGGAGGCCGACCTCATCAACTCGGAGATAGGAAAATAGGCGCAAGGCCAAGCAACGGGTCTGCAAGGGTAGGGGTGTCCAGGGGAAGGGACTGCAGATTGGCAGCTCTTCTGTGGGTTAGCCAAGCCACAGCACTAGAATACAATAAACAGAGAGAAGGCGCCTCTAAATGCAGAAAGTTTTATTACAATAAAGTAAGCACAGGGTGATTACACTCACAAATTAGAAGTCCTTGGAGAGCGTGTCCGCACTTTTGTCTGCGGATAGACATACACGAATAGCAGTGTCTATTTCCTGCGGGTCTCTGTGTGCTGGTCGTCCGTGGGAGGAAAGTCCATCGATCGGGGCGACCGCCTGCGGTCGTTTCTGTGTTGTTCCCCTCGTGGCAGTAAGGATGGTGAAGAAATCCCAGGATCCGCACGCACAGCGTCCCGCGTCACTAGTGTGCGACGCGTTTCAGAGTCTGCAGGCCTGCGATGTGTGGAGCAGGCGCACTCTTTCATCAGGCAGTAGAGTGACAGGAGAAGAGCTCACTGCTATATATGGGAAAGAGGGGGGGGGGAAGGGGCCTGGGGATGCCATCTAGCGGCTAAAAATAGGTATAGCATGGTAAAAACAATGCGGATTATGCAATGCAGATTAAGGTATAGCACATTAGAAAAGCTGATGGTACCATGACAAGTACAGATAAATAATCAAAGAAGTACCGTAGGTTATGCTTTGTGTCTTAATTTTAACATAAAAGAGGGGGGCATAAAATTAATAATATATAATAAGTAAAAAAGAGGTTACATGCATAGGTAATTACCAGATACATATTAAACATATTTTATCAGTAGATGTGATTATACATAAGAATAAATAAAACATTCGGTAGATGCGAATAATGTATAAGATAAGACATGTAAAAAAATGTAGTAAAAATAGTCTGAAGGATATTGAATATGGGATATGGAATATAAATTATAAGAAAGATGAAATGACATGTATATATATTAAGCAGTAACGAATAATTCTCAGGGGTGATTGGACAACACATGGTACACTGAAAAATATATATATTATTTATATATTTGGATAGGGAATGCAGATGTCAACTGATAGATATGTAAAAGAACAATAATGTTAAAAACTATATATTAGTGTGTTCAACATTAAACAATCTCAGTGGAGTGAGAGTATATAGATGGATAATGGTAATGGTGTGTGTGACTAGTGATATGTAGGCATCTAGTTTCCACTAGTAAGGGATGTGTATGTGTGAGACCCTGAAAAAGGCATATGGGGTGTCCATTTACCAGAGATCAATAGATGTTAATGAAACATAGAGTAATGGAGCCAATACAGGTATGTGTGGTTACTTACTCGTCCAGAAGACCCTCCACCCCCAATGAGGACAAAAAATGCACAAACTGTAGGATGAGAGCAATCCGAGTAGGTGTGTGCCATCTCTGATATATGAACGGAGTTGATGGACAATAAAAGAAGGCCTACTCACAAAATCTGAAGCTGCTTTTCTCTGTAAAGATTTCTACCAAACTCCATATTTCTACCATCTGCCCAAAATCCACAAACACCCCACGCTACCTCCGGGCAGACCCATTGTCGCTGCCATGGATAGCATCACTTCTGGACTTAGTCAATATATTGATTTTCACCTCCAACCCATTGTCCATCAACTCCGTTCATATATCAGAGATGGCACACACCTACTCGGATTGCTCTCATCCTACAGATGGGAGCCCGGCTATGTGTGGCTATCCCTTGACGTAAATTCACTTTACACCTCAATCCCACATGACTTCGGACTTAGGGCCCTGGAGTTCTTTCTCTCACAGGACCCCGACCTCAATCCCAGACAAGCCTCTTTCATTTTAGCAGCCACCCGTTTCTGTTTGTCCCATAATTATTTCTCTTTTGAAGACATATTCTACCTACAAACCCTTGGGAGCCAACTTTGCCCCGTCATATGCCAACTTATCCATGGGTTTCTGGGAAAATAACTATATTTGGTTATATATATAATTATACTCCACTGAGATTGTTTAATGTTGAACACACTAATATATAGTTTTTAACATTATTGTTCTTTTACATATCTATCAGTTGACATCTGCATTCCCTATCCAAATATATAAATAATATATATATTTTTCAGTGTACCATGTGTTGTCCAATCACCCCTGACAATTATTCGTTACTGCTTAATATATATACATGTCATTTCATCTTTCTTATAATTTATATTCCATATCCCATATTCAATATCCTTCAGACTATTTTTACTACATTTTTTTACATGTCTTATCTTATACATTATTCGCATCTACCGAATGTTTTATTTATTCTTTTGTATAATCACATCTACTGATAAAATATGTTTAATATGTATCTGGTAATTACCTATGCATGTAACCTCTTTTTTACTTATTATATATTATTAATTTTATGCCCCCCTCTTTTATGTTAAAATTAAGACACAAAGCATAATCTACGGTACTTCTTTGATTATTTATCTGTACTTGTCATGGTACCATCAGCTTTTCTAATGTGCTATACCTTAATCTGCATTGCATAATCCGCATTGTTTTTACCATGCTATACCTATTTTTAGCCGCTAGATGACATCCCCAGGCCCCTTTCCCCCCCCCCCTCTTTCCCATATATAGCAGTGAGCTCTTCTCCTGTCACTCTACTGCCTGATGAAAGAGTGCGCCTGCTCCACACATCGCAGGCCTGCAGACTCTGAAACGCGTCACACACTAGTGACGCGGGACGCTGTGCGCGCGGATCCTGGGATTTCTTCACCATCCTTACTGCCACGAGGGGAACAACACAGAAACGACCGCAGGCGGTCGCCCCGGTCAATGGACTTTCCTCCCACGGACGACCAGCACACAGAGACCCACAGGAAATAGACACTGCTATTCGTGTATGTCTATCCGCAGACAAAAGTGCGGACACGCTCTCCAAGGACTTCTAATTTGTGAGTGTAATCACCCTGTGCTTACTTTATTGTAATAAAACTTTCTGCATTTAGAGGCGCCTTCTCTCTGTTTATTGACCTCATCAACTCAGACTCCTACCAGGTATGTGACAAGTGGGTGCCCTGTGGATACCAGAAGGCAAATTCTAGGGGGGTAAGAGTTTGTTTAGCCGAGTGTTAGTGACAACAGGGTGGGCATAGTTGTAGATTGCATCCACTATTTGTAGTTAGTGTGGTCTGGCTTTGTATGGGTAACGTTGATGCAGCAGGGGGTTAAAGTATGAGTTGCTTGCAGATTGAGATCTGGGATCCGGTAGGGGTACATTTGTTGTGGAGGCTCTGGGATGATTCCCCAGGTGTGGAGGCATTGTAGGCCTTCCTGGACGGAGGATATAGGATGTTTTGAGCCTTGGTAGGTGATCAGGAGCTTTGCTGGATTTACCCATTTGTAGGGAATCCTGTGGTTTCGCAGTGCTTTGGTGATATTATTCATTTGTCTGCGTTTCCGCAGGGTGTGTTGTGAGAGGTCAGCGTATATTTTTAGGTGGGAGTAGGGGTCTGGGAGGTTCTCCATGGAGCAAGCTTTTTGCATTAGCTGGTTATTAATGTGGTAAAAATGAATACGCAAAATAACATCTCTGGGTATAGTGTCTGATAGATACACCTGTTTGGGGAGTCTATGTATGTATGATCAACTATCAGTTCCATATTTTTGAGATCAGGAAGGAGTGCTTTAAATAAATTGTGGACATACGGGAAGAGGTCTTGGTTCTGTATTTCCTCTGATATCCCCCACATTTTGATATTGTTCCTTCGAGATCTATCCTCGGGGTTCGCCAACTTATCTTTGATCCACATTAGCTCAGAATTCTGTTCTGCTTGGATATTGATTATATCATTGACTGTAGCAGCCCAGGCCCCCATCTGTGTTTCCATGTGTGAGACTCTGTCTCCCATTATTGTTACCCCATGCTTGAATTGCTGCATGATGGATAACATATCAGATTTTAATATCATATCCTTAAGAATTGTGTCCATCGCTGGTTGATTTGTGGTCGGGTACAATGCTATAGGGTTATTGTGTGCAGTGGGTGTGCAGTGGAGGGTCCTGCTGAAAGGAATGGCTGGAGAATCCATCCTCATCCTCGCCTTGGCTGGGCTACCAGTGGCCGGGGTGCCTGGAGGGGAGTCATCTGAGTCTTTAGGAGCCTTACCCAGCTCCATTTGGTGCTCAAAAGTCGTGGATGGTGCTTCTGTGCTGCTTGTGCTCGTTCCCTGTGCTTGGAGCTCAGAGAAGTGCGTCCATCTTGGGCTCTATCCAGCCACTCCCCAATTAGCGCTGTCACAATTTGAATTGCATGGTCATGGAACACTGTACCCATATGAAATTTTTATCCTTTTTTTCACACAAATAGAGCTTTCTTTTGGTGGTATTATATCACCACCAGGTTTTTTTTATTTATTGCTAAACAAACAAAAAAGTCCAAATAAAACTTTAAAAAAAATAGTTTTTCTTATTTTGTTATAAAATTTTGTAAACAGGTATTTTTTCTCCTTCACTGATATGCGCTGATGAGACTGCACTGATGGGCACTAATGGGCTGCACTGATGGGCACTGATATGGCAGGACTGATGGTCACTGATAGTTGGCACTGATGGGCTCTGATGAGATGGCACTGATCAGGAGACACTAATGAGGCAGCACTGATAAATCAGCACTAGTGGGCACTGATCAGGAGGCACTCATGAGGCTGCAATGATGGGCATTGATAGGTGCCACTGATAGGCAGCATTGATAGGTGACATTAATGATGAGGCACTGATATGAACTGAATGACAGCACAGCACTGATGGGCACTGATAGGTGGCACTGGTTGGCACTGGTTTAGCAGTTCTGATGGGCAGTAGTGGCTGGTGCTCAAAATATTTGGGGGCACAAACAAACTGAAAAATTAACCTGTTAGTAATGAAGGACTGTAAAAAGTAATTTATCGAGTGATAATGAATCATTACTTCTAGATAAAACTGTGCCCATCATATGCAGCCTCACTGTACCCATCATATGCAGCCTCACTGCGCCCATCAAATGCAGCCTCACTGTGCCCATCACAGTAGACCAATCACATCCACATTTTAAGTAAAAGAAAATAAAACCACTTAACATAAGGTGTCCTCATCAGAGTCCCCTTTTACATCAGGTGTCCCAATCAGAGTCCCCCTTTACAGCAGGTGCTCCCTTTACATTAGGTGCCCCAATCAGAGTCCCCCTTTACATCAGGTGTCCTCATCAGAGTCTCTTTACATTAGGTGTCCCAATCAGAGTCTACCTTTACAGCAGGTGTCCCCCTTCACATCAGGTGTTCCCATCAGCATCACCCTTTACATCAGGGGTCCCCTTCAGAGTACCCCTATACATCAGGTGTCCCCATCAGAGTCCCCCTATATATCAGGTGTCTCTATCAGAGTCCCCATATACATTGGGTGCCCCATCAGCACCCCCTTTACATCAGGTGTCCCCATCAGAGTCCCCCTATATATCAGGTGTCTCTATCAGAGTCCCCCTATACATCAGATGTCTCCATCAGAGTTCCCCTATACATCAGGTGCCCCATCAGCATCCCCCTTTACATCAGGTGTCCCAATAAGAGTCCCCTTTTACAACAGGTATCCCCATCAGCATCCCCCTTTACATCAGGTGTCCCCATCAGAGTCTCCCTATATATCAGGTGTTCCCACTTTACATCAGGTGTCTCCTTCAGAGTCCCCCTATACATCAGGAGTTCCCATCAGAGTCCCTCGTTACATCAGGTGTCCCCATCAGAGTCCCCTTATACATCAGGTGTCCCCATCAGAGTCCCCCTATACATCAGGTGTCCTTATCAGAGTCACCCTTTACATCAAGTGTCCCCATCAGAGCCCCCCTTTACATTAGGCGCCCCCATCAGAGCCCCCCTTTACATCAGGCATCCCCATCAGAGTCTCCCTTTACATCAGGCATCCCCTTTAGAGTCCCTCTTTATATCAGGCATTCCTATCAGAATCCCCCTTTGCATCAGGCATCCTCATCAGGGTCCTCTTTTACATCAGGCATCCCCATCAGAGTCCCCTTCACATCTGGTGTCACCCCTCTCCCCCCTCATAATCACAACTCTTACAGCATCCACCTTTGGACCCGCCAATCACTAACCACAACAGCAAACAATGCTGCAGTGAGAGCGTTGAGGGCACAGAGCTCTGCGTTCTGAGGACACTCTAAAGGAAGTCAATAGGGCTTCACTGATGGATGTACTGACAGGTACACTGAGGGGCTGCACTGATGGATGTCCTGATGGGTTCACTGATGGGTTGCACTGATGGATGTCCTGACAGGTATACTGTTGGGCTGCACTGATTGATGTCCTGATGGGTTCACTGATGGGCTGCACTGATGGATACACTGACAGATACGCTGATGGGCTGTACTGATGGATGTACTGACAGGCACAAGGATGGGCTGCACTGGATGGGTGTACTGACAGGTACACTGATGGGCTGCACTGATGGATGTCCTGACATGTACACTGATGAGTTGCACTGGTGGATTTCCTGACAGGTACACTGATGGGCTGTACTGATGGATGTGCTGACAAGTACACTGATGGGTGCTTTGAAAGGTAAACTGATGGGCTGCACTGGTGGATGTGCTGACAGGTAAACTGATGGGCTGCACTGATGGATGCACTGACAGGTACACTGATGGGCTGCACCGATGGATGTCCTACCAGGTATGCTGATGGGCTGCACTGATGGATGCACTGACAGGTTTACTGATGGGCTTCACTGATGGGTGTGCTGATAGGTACACTGATGGGTTGCACTGGTGGATGCACTGACATTTACACTGATGGGCTGCACTGATATATGCGCTGGCAGGTACACTGATGGCTGCACTGATTGAATGCACTGATAGGTACACTGATGTTTGCACTAATGTACTACACTGACAGGTACACTGATGTCTGCACTGATAGATGCGCTGACAGGTACACTGATGGCTGCACTGATGGGTACACTGAGGGGTGCACTGACAGGTACTCTTTATTTATGGAAGTGTGGAACACAGCACTGAAGGGGTTAACTGTGATAACTCACTGTTCCGGGCTCTCCTCCTCACACAGGATCAGTGTGTGAGGAGGAAAAGCTGGAAACAGCAAGTTACCGCTATCTGTTTACATTTTTGACTCGCTGTGATTGGACACAGCCAATCATGTGGTAAAGAGCCAATTTCATTGGCTCTGTATGTGATTGGTGGTGCCCGAGGAAAACAGCTCACCACTGATTGCCATGCTGCGCACTCCTGAGGGCACGCATGACCGACGTGATGGGAGGACTTCATATAATGTCCATTCAGACTGTCAATCTGCTTTGGCCTGGTGGGAAGGTGTTAATCAATTGGTTTATAGTGAAATATAAAGGAGGTAGGAGTTTGCAGCACTAGTAGGTGAGTAGCTGGTCTAGGTATCAGGAAGGGGGGGACGCAAACATCACACAGCAATTCCCAGTGTCTCGGTAGAGGTAGGCGGGCAGCCTGCTAGATGGAGCAAGAAGGGGATCTGTATATGGAGCAGGAGACAAAGCAGAGAGAAGCGGCACCCATCTAGGTGTAGCATTAGATAAAAGCAAAGGTGTTTATTTATGTTGCACTTACAGGAAAAGAAGTGGTAGCAGGCATGTCATATTGGCAGTGTCCCTGGTGGTCTCTGGATCTGTCCGAGTGGAGAGCTGTGCTTCCACTGCAGCACACATTGCCGGCAATGCTGGTGGTATCCGGAGCACCAGACTGGTGGGCGGGAGAGGGAGCCAACAGTCTCTGCGGGGATGGAGATCCTGTGGTAGGCGGGACTTCTGCGAGCTGGCACGTGTTTGGAGCAATCCGTGCTCCTTTGTCAGGCCTCTCCAGTGTATGCAAGGTCCATGCTAAGTAGGAGGAGGGGGCGGAGTTGGCAGGCAGCAGATCTCTGTGCGCTGGCCCCGCCCACACCAGTCCCCACAGTACGGAGTCAGCCCAGCTAAAATCCATGGGGCAATGTTAAATAAAATAAAAAAGGATTGTATAGAGAACAAGCCATGTAAAAACCATGTCAAAATATGCATCAATAGTAATTGAAAGGATTTGACAGTATCCATTTTGTATGCTAGGGTTCCACTTTAAATATCTGTTAGTCTGGTTTGATTCTGGCCTTATCTTGAGACAATGTTTTATGCTCGGTTCTCATGAAATAGCTTAGGTCAGCAAGTCACACAATGTAATTTTGCAACAATATTCTGCAGCTACTTTTGTACTTCTGAATCTTGTAACAAAGGACACCTGTTTTTACCAGTTTCTACTGCTTGATGATGTATGCATGTGCCATTTCTCGAATGATCTGTGACGTGTACTGCCTTATAAAGGGCGCCTCCCATGCGTCACAATACAGACAATTCCCTGCTTAACTATACTTCTGTGTGTGTGTGTCACGTACCTGGTGATAGAGTCTGATTGTGCAGAGGGCAACCTCTCTTATGACCCTGGTTCGGGAACCCCTGGTAGAGAAGACAGGAGATTCCAGAGCACAGGAGGGCACGAGGGCTGGTTCGGATGCAGATGGTGTTGTGAGGATCCTCCAGGAGCTCGTGCAGACAGAAGAGTGGTGATGCAGGTCGGGTCGGCAACAGGCTGGCTGGTGTGGTACAAGGGAGCAGGCAAACGGGTCGTCAGGTGCAGGCAGGGTTGTTAACAGGCAGGCAACTGAGGTACAAGAGGGTCAGGCAGAAGCGTGGTGGTAAACAGGCAGAGGGTTGGTACAGGCGGAGTTCAATCAAGGTCAGGCAAGCCTGGTCACAGATACAGGAAATCTTTAGCAAACGGGTCACAGGAACACACTGGAATGCTGTAGAATGGACAGCATTTGCTACAGGGTGCACACTGTTTAAATAGAGCTGCCGGCACCGCCTCCTCCGGGAGCGCGAGGAAAGCACAACAAAGTGCAAACAAGTCCTCAGTGTGAGGGAAGCACAACAAAGTGCAAACAAGTCCTCAGCAAAGTCTTCTTCTAACACTGTGTGTCTTTATTATCTATGGAATATCTCCAGACATGTCTGTTGATCATGAAGGTGCCTGTCAGTTGTGCTGGAGGTTGCTGAGGATACAGTAACCCCCTCCTTTTAGCTGGGGGCTTGTCCGGAGATCTTGGAGACCACCTTCAGTAAGTAATGTTAGTCTTTTTGATGGAGATTACATTGCCGTGTCTCCAAGACCCATTTGAATCTGAAAGGCTAAAATAATATCCTCCTGTTGAGATAAAAATAACACTAACTGGCCAGTTAGAGTGCTCTGATAAGCATCGGGGAAGTCTGGGACTCCCCATTATATAGAGAGATAAGAAAAATGCTTTGTTTGATAAGCATCGGGGCTGTCTGGTACCCCCAGAAATAAGATAAGAACGTTTCTTTTTGTAAGAAACAGATAAAAACCGACGGCAGTGCACTTCATGATTATATTACTTTTGTTTTCTCTCTCTCTCTGTTGCATGGAAAGTGTTTTGAATGAATTGTGCTGAGTGTGTGTGTGGTTTACTGTTTTATTATCCCTCTGAAAAAGGTTCTCTAGTAATAAATCATAATAAGATTTTTAAGAAATTACATGAGTGTGAGTTAGAAATAGACCAACACACTCCCTCACTCTGTTCTACAAGTCACTCTCCCCCTTATGTCCCGAAGCCTGCCAAACTCTATCCAAGTCTCACAAAAGAAAAAAAAGTATATGAATTGTAGAAGTCTCACTGTTTGAATGTGGGGGATGATGAGCGGACCGCTGAGATAAGTGGAGCTGCAGCGGTGTGTATCTTTGTGTTGTGATGAGAAATGTTTTATGAAGAGGTTGAATGCATTCTGTTTTCCCTGTAGTGAATGTGATAATATTACAGACGGGTTATAACATAAGTATCGCTTCTTGAAAGAGATGATTTGACCCCCCTCTCCCCCTCGTTCTGTGTGTTTCTGTGTAAGTGGATCAGACACATTCCTTCTCTCCTTTGATTTATTTGTTTATTTCAGGTGCTTGTGTTGCTGTCGGTTTGCGCATTGCTTTGTGTGTGTATTGTGTGTTTGCATCGGTCCCTACCTTCAGATATTCTGTGTAGGGTATTTTGTGTGAGGAGCTAGGTCTGTGAGGTGTAGGGCAATGTGTTACGTTTTGAACAACTATAAAATACTAGTATGACATGTGTTGCTCAAAAGTAAGTGATGTAAAAAATAAAAACTTTGTAAGGTAAAGGACATTTTTAAATACTTTTGTAGAAATAAAATCCTAGTTTAAAGGATTAGTTTTGCTATGTAACTCTAGCATTATTTGAAACAAAGGAAAAAAAATGGCTGAGTGCAGCCAACGCCCTGCAAATTCCTAAAAGGTAGCCATGATTATTATAATTATTTAAATGTTTAGTTCTCCATTCCAGCCTATTGGGCGTGGAAAGGGAAAAGGTTCCACCCACTGATAAAAACCCGGATGTACCCTTTAATGAAAATCATTTGAACAAGACAGTTGACTTGTAAAGACCAGGCTTAGCTGATTTTTACTTAACAGTAGAGTTGAGCGAACCTCTGGAAGTTCGGGTTCTGCTGGTCCGTCCGAACTTCGGGACAAAGTCCGGGTCCGGGTCCGGACGGAACCCGAACGATCGCACGGACAACGAACCCCATTGAAATCAATGGGGACCCGAACTTTTATGCACAAAAATGGCTGTAACAAAGTCCTGGAAAGCCCTAGAGGGCTGCAAAAGGAAGTAAAATGGGGGTAAGGGTAGGGCAAGTGCCCTACAAAAAAATGGGGACAGGGAAATAACTGTAAATATTTTTAAAAAAATAAAAACATAAAAAAAGCAAAAATGGAGGTGAATGTGGATCATCTTCAAACTGTGTCTGAAAAGTATTAATTAACGGTAGAAGCCATATAACTGTTCTAAAATCATCTTCAA
The DNA here is from genome assembly GCA_018402905.1 of Glandirana rugosa. Taxonomy (NCBI): domain Eukaryota; kingdom Metazoa; phylum Chordata; class Amphibia; order Anura; family Ranidae; genus Glandirana; species Glandirana rugosa. The sequence continues at coordinate 376,920 of BLSH010466444.1, forward strand.
ACTAGGGCAAGTGCCCTACAAATAAATGGGGATAGGGAAAATAAATTAAAATCAAGTAAAAA
>BLSH010466444.1:393404-414059 GCA_018402905.1 Glandirana rugosa
CGTAGTCGTTCTGTAAAACCCGTTAAAGTACGAGGGTTGAAACACCCTTGTCAAACCCCTACCGGGGAAGGACAAGGTTGTACTGACACGTGATCACGCGTTTCGTTTCCGGTATTTCTGTACCTACTCCCTCCAACCATACCTCCTTGAACTGACCGGACGTGTCTCAGGACTGGAGTTGGGCTGTCTTGTGGAAAACCGGCTTAATCTCGTCTCTGACGCTCGGTACGGAAGAGTAGGTTGTAGTCACGGACTGGAGTGTTTACGTGAAGACCTTCTTACCAGTTTGTAAGGGTATCTGTGAGGATTTGGAATACCTGTCGGAGTCCTAAGTAGTGGGAAATGTGCCTTTACACACACATGAACTATAATGGCAGCCCAGGGTTCAGTATAGAGTTGGGCCACCATTTGCAGCTATAATAGCTTCAACTCTTCTTGGAAGGCTGTCCATAAGGTTTAGGAGTGTCTATGGGAATGTTTGACCATTCTTCCAGAAGTGCATTTGTGAGGTCAGGCACTGATGTTGGATGAGAAGGCATGGCTCGCAGTCTCTGCTCTAATTCGGCCAAAAGGTGTTCTGTCGGGTTGAGGTCAGGACTCTGTGCAGGCCAGTCAAGTTCCTCCATACCAACCTCCCTCATCCATGTCTTTATGGCCTTTGCTTTGCGCACTAGTGCACAGTCATGTTGGAACAGGAAGGGGCCATCCCCAAACTGTTCCCACAAAGTTGGGAGCATGAAATTGCCCAAAATGTCTTGCTGATGCCTTAGGAGTTCCCTTCACTGGAACTAAGGAGCCAAGCCCAAGCCCTGAAAAACAACCCCATACCATAATCCCCCCTCCACCAAATGATTTGGACCAGTGCACAAAGCAAGATCCATAAAGACATGGATCAGTGAGCTTGGGGTGAAGGAACTTGACTGGCCTGCACCTCAACCAGATAGGACACCTTTTGGCTGAATTAGAGTGGAGATTGTGAGCCAGGCCTTCTCATCCAAAATCAGTGCCTGACTTCACAAATGCACTTCTGGAAGAATGGACAAATACTCCCATAGACAAACATCCTAAACCTTATGGACAGACTTTCCTAGAAGAGTTGAAGCTGTTATAGCTGCCAAGGGTGGGCCAACTCAATATTGAACCCTATGGACTAAGACTGGGATCCCATTAAAGTTCATGTGCATGTAAAGGTAGGCATCCCCATTGCCTAGCTAGCATAACTAGCATATCTGGCAAGATTTGCAATGGTGGTGGAACCCTACTACACATAAATACTACATTTAGACATAATTTAGGTAAGTCCCTGAGTCATGTTTAACAATATAGAGAGGACAAACAACATCTCTACATGAAGTGACATGCTTGAGAATTAAACCCCGGACATATGCAATGTTAGACAGAACTGCTACGTTTTAAACCACAGGGCTTACACGCAACAAGTCTTCCTACACATAAATACACAGATACTGCATGTCTAGGAATATGCAGGACTTACATTAGTCAGGAGTAAATCTTCTAAAATTTAATCTGTGATTTTTGGTGGTCCTTGCTGCGTGAGCATAGAATATATTAATTATTATAAAATAAATGATTATGGGGTGTGGCTTGACGCGCAACGAGGATGGCAGCACACTAGCAGAGCTCCGGCCGAAACGTGAGATCCCACAGCTAAAGAGCCTCCTGAACAGCATTAAATGCCGGGCAAACTATCCCTGTCCACCCCGCACTCCCGATCGAGAAGGGGACTATCCGCCTCCTCGGCTAGAAACATCTCGGAACTGTTTAAACCGAAAGCTGCGGCCCGCACAGGCCTGGAGTCCAAGATGGCGCCGAGCCGCCACGAGGAGGAGTACAGTGAGGACTCCCAGTCAGCGCCAGAGGACTCAGGTAGGGGCTCCTCACGGGCAGACCACCCTCTGACATATGCGGACATGTCGGGATTTGCCGCAGATATAAAGTCTACCTTCTCAGCAGCTATTACCGATCTCAAGACCAATATACTGGTGCTGACGGAGAAATTAGCAGCCACAGAGACGGCAGGCAAACAGAGGGACAAGGCCATAAGGAGATTAGAGAAGGTGGCGGTGACACATTCTTTGCACTTCATTGAGGTGAACAGACACCTAGAAGACCTTGATAATAGGGGGCGCAGGAACAATATTAGGGTGCGGGGGATCCCCGAATCAGTGGAGATGGATCAGATCACAGCAGCTTTACAGAGGGTCTTTAACAGCCTTTTAGAGAGACAAGAGGACTCGGAGATACATTTTGTGCGGGCTCATAGAGCCCTTAGACCCCGGGGAATTGACTCAGCACCACCGAGGGATATAATCTGTTGCCTCAGAGACTTCTCAGTCAAGGAAGATATAATGAGACAGGCAAGGCGGAATGAAAGAATAGTCTTTAATGGGGAAAATGTTATGCTCTTCCAGGACCTTTCCCAGATTACTCTAAGAAACCGCAGGACGCTCCGCCCCCTACTGGAAAGACTAAGAGACAGAGACCTGAAGTATTCTTGGAGATACCCATCTGCTTTACTGGTCACACAAAATGGGCACCAACACTTCTTACGCACACCGGCGGACCTAGCAGAGTTCTGCGAGGCGCTCGATCTGGGGCCAGTGGAGGTTCCTGATTGGTATGCTGAGTTCCTGACCCGCCCTTGTGATGACAACCCCGCCAAACCGGCCTTGTTCACTCCAGAAAGGAATACACATAAAAGAATGAGAAGTGGCAAGGGAGGAGGCTCCAAGGCCGGGACCCCTCTACAACGCCAAGTTCCAGACTGTGATGCTGAAGCTGACTGATACATTAAGGAAGCAGAGTTCACACACCACACACCCGGCTTAAAGTGACATTCTCCCTCCATAGATGATTCCATTTTTTCCTTTTTTTTTTCCTTCTTTTTTTTTTTTTTTTCTTTTTGTCGGCTTCTCCGCGGCTGGATGAGCAACTAACCAAACTGAAGCCTTGCACTAAGAGAGTATCAACATGTTGGGGTGCTGATGATTGCTTCCTTAGGATGTGTGGCAGCTTGACGTAGAGATAGTATGCACGCAGGACCATCTTCCTAGTGAGAGACGTCCAGGGTTCCTACAAAGTCAATTTAACTTAAACACACTTTATATGGGATACGATATGGACTGTAATACTCTGGAAGGAACTAACTAACCCGGTGCATCAGGACCTTAGTCCAACCTAAGCAGTTGAGGGGGGGTATGCAGGTTTAAGGGCCTTAACGGACAGGGTAAGAGACTTCGACACCGAGATGCCCAGATCTACCTGCCCTTTACTCACCCACAGATATCGTATAGGGGCTTGGTCTGAACACACTGCTAACAAAGCGTCAGCCATGAGATTGTGGAAGCTGAAATCTGGGCACACAGCGGAGGAATTACTGATTTTTTTTTTTTTTTTCCATATATGGAGTTTTGGAGGCTCTCAACGAATAGCATACACACTTGATGCAATACTTAGGGAAATCATGTGGAGCCCACTCACTGTTAGTTACTGCTGTTATTGTTTATTACAACTGTTTCCCAGCTCGGCATCCTCACGGGACACGACTAAGGTGTGTCTCTTGACGGTGTAGAGAAGGGAGGAAGAATACTCAACCGGAGCAAGTCTCCCACGTTACCCTCCAAAGGTGGTGGTCCTCTTCACCACCAATTATTACAGTTCGTCAGTTGCTGTTTAATTGACAACTTAGACACTTCTAACTAAAGTTCTTCTTTTCACCTTTTTTCACTTTTCTAAACTTTCCACTTTCTGATCTTCCACTCATTGCTCTATAGGGTTCAGATCACGGGCTAACTGTATAGTGACGACACTCTAAGTTTATTTTTCAGAGTTGATACAAAGCAAAGGGGACTGAATCTGCCAGAGAAAAGAGCATCCTTCCTGAGAGAACTCCGAAAAGGTAAGCCACACTTTGCGTTCCTGCAGGAAACGCATTTTAAGACTCAACATGCACATAGACTGACCGATTCCTTCTACACGCGGGCTATTCATGCTACCAATAATGATGCAAAATCAAAAGGGGTCTCCATACTTATCAGTAGGGAGGCACCGTTTGACATAACAGAACAGTTGACTGACCCAGGGGGCAGGTATTTGTTCCTGAAGGGTACAAACAGGGGCAGACCACTGACACTTGCGAATGCTTACTTCCCAAACAAAAATCATGTGGAATTCTGTGAGAGACTGGTCCGAGAGCTGAAGGGCTTTGCCTCGGGGTGTCTGATACTTGGGGGAGATTTCAGCGCCCCACTGGATCCCGGGGCGGACACCTCTTCAGGCAAACCTCGCTGACATATAGGGCACTTAAAAGAATCAAACTGTCACTTCAATCCTTACATCTGATAGACACCTGGCGGTTTTTATACCCAGAAGGGAGGGATTATACCTTTTACTCGGCACCACATGCGAAATATTCCCGCATAGATTATATTTTCCTGACACAAAGAGACTTGGGAGATCTGACGCATGCACACATAGGAATACAGTCCATATCGGACCATGCTCCGATCTCGCTAACACTGGGACCCATGGATACTGCCAAAAGAAATCCAGCATGGAGGCTTAACGCCTCACTCCTGACAGATCCCGAACTAGCACTGATTGTGAAGTCCGCCCTAGAGGAGTTCTTTGTACTTAACAACACGCCTGGAGCGGAGCCCATGAATATTTGGGAAGCTCATAAATGCACACTCAGGGGTGTGCTCATTAGCCTGGGTGCCAAAAGGAAGAGGGAAAGGAAAGCTGAGGTTTTGAGGCTAACGAATAAAATTAATAAACTAGAAACCCTGCATAAACGATCCCTATCCATTCAATCCGTCACTGAGTTGCTAGAAGCTAGGAAGGCTCTGCAGCAGCTATTTGACTATAAAACTAAACGGCTCTTATTCTTTAAGAAAAAAATGTATTATGAGTCAGGAGATAAACCCGGGAAGCTCTTAGCGAGAGCATTAAAAGACTCTGTAGCTCACAGTAACATCAAGGGCATCAGAAGACCAGATAGCAAATTAGATGTAAAAACAGAGGAGATAGCAAGGCATTTCCATACATTTTACTCAAAGCTTTATAACTTGACTCCCCAACACAAACCAGCAGGCTCCCTGGAGTCCAGGATAGAGGTCATCCAGGATTACCTGAGGGAAAGTGGGATGCCAACTTTACACCCAGATGACACCACTGGGCTAGAAGACCCAATCTCCGAGGCAGAACTGACCGAGATATGAAATCAGGGAAAAGCCCAGGACCGGACGGGTTTACGGCCATTTATTACAAGACATTCCTAAATATTTTGACAGCACCACTGGCTAAGGCCCTAAACTCACTGACAGATTCTAAGAGAACATTTGTCGACTTCCTTTCGGCGTTCATTACGGTCATTCCCAAAGAGGGAAAAGATCCCGAAATTTTTGCGAGCTACAGACCAATATCCCTACTCAACCTAGACCTTAAGATACTAACAAAGGTACTAGCCATGAGATTGAGACCTCTGTTGGACAAGGTGATAGGGAGGGAGCAAGTAGGCTTCATGCCGGGTAGGGAGGCGAAGGACAATGTGACTAAAGCCCTTCTATTGATCCAGGCGGCGAGAGCAGGAAAGTTCAGGGGCCTTCTCCTGTCCACAGACGCGGAGAAGGCCTTTGACAGGGTCGCCTGGGATTATTTGTTTGCCACCTGCTCACACATTGGCCTCCCCACCAGGATGATAGCTTGGATAGAATCCCTATACAGGAGTCCATCAACAAAACTGAAAGTTAATGTAACACTATCGGAAAGGGTGCAGATTTTAAATGGGACCAGGCAGGGGTGTCCTTTGTCACCCCTGCTTTTCATCCTGACTTTGGAACCGTTCATTAGAAGAGTGCAGAACAACCCAGATATAAGAGGGTTTGGGGTGTCGAGTAGGGAATACAAGGTGGCTGCTTACGCAGATGACTTATTGTTTTTCCTCTCGATGCCACACACCTCACTACCGAATCTCATCTCGGAATTCGCACATTTTGGATATATTTCCAATCTACAAATTAACTATTCTAAGTCAGAAGCCCTTAATTTAAACCTACCAGAGACAGAGCTAATGAGGGTCAAACAGAATTCGCACTTCAGGTGGGATTCACAGAGATTGAGGTATCTGGGGATTTGGCTGACCTCTAATGTTGATTCCATTTTCATACAAAACTTCCCCCCTTTATTGAAAGAGATAAAGAAGGATCTGGATAGATGGAGCACAGGATTCTTTTCCTGGTTCGGCAGAGTAGCTATAACCAAAATGATACTGCTACCCAAACTACTCTACCTTATACGCGCCCTTCCAATTCGTATACCACCGAAATTCTTAAAGAGCATCCAATCCTACATTAGGAGTTTTGTATGGAACCGTAAACATCCCAGACTCAGGTTGTCCTTATTGATGAGCCCTAAAGCAAGAGGGGGATTGGGTATACCAGATATAAGTGATTACTATAGGGCAGCACATATAACTAGGGTTATAGACTGGCACTGCCACAGAGATACGAAAGATTGGGTCTCCTTGGAGGCGGACATGAGTTCTATACCACTGACCTCGGCACCATGGTTACCCAAAGGACACCAACCACTTGATATGACAAATCACCCTATTACGGGAACAACATTGGAGATCGTACATAAGATAGCGAAGGACTCCAAGGTGACCTCAAGGCTAAATCCTCTCACGCCTTTACAAGACAACCCAGCCTTTGTACAAGGTCAGGGAAATGAGATCTACAAATCAGGACGCACAACACATTCATTAAGGACAGGGGACTGTTTCCACATGGGAGGACTGAGGGATCGCCTAGACCTAATGAGTATGCATGATCTACAACATCTCCCATTTTGGTCGTATTTACAACTGCGCAGCTACCTCTTAGACAATAAACACAAACCACACTTTATTAGACCACTGACGCCCTTAGAATCGGTCTGTCGTGCAGGTGAGCATTTTCAAAAAGCGAACTCGGTCGCCTATCAGTGGCTTCAATCCAGCAAACCAAATGACTCGGAGGCTCTCAGGAAGAAATGGTCTGACACTCTCCAAAGGGAGCTGACAGATAAACAGTGGACATGTGCTTGCCTGTTGGCTCATCAATGCTCCCTCAGCACTAAAATGCAGGAAACTGCCTACAAACTATTGTCTCAATGGTATTTGACACTGGTCAAGGTGAATAAATGGAACCCGCAGACACCTGACACATGCTGGCGCTGTAAAAAAGATAAAGGCTCACTCCTACATATATGGTGGCACTGCCCAGTTCTCCAACCGTATTGGGACATGGTAAAGGAGACTATCATATCCATAACAGATACTGATCTCACCCTGGATGCAGCATGCTGTTTGCTGCACATTAATGATCATTCACCTACAGTGTATAAAAAATCCCTTACAAAACATCTGCTGAATGCAGCAAAATCCTTAATCCCATTGCATTGGAACTCCATAAAAATACCCACTATTGAAAGCTGGTTGGCAAAGGTGTCAGATGTCTGCGAGATGGAAGAAACAAGAGCACAAGCTTCTGAAAATGTAGAGAGATTTCATAAGACCTGGCGGCCGTGGCATACCTTCAGGTGGTCAGATGACTATAAGGTATTAAAACAGAGAGGATACCCTTGCACTGCTTTGTAGAACACCATACCACCAGACTGATGAAAGAACAACTAGCCTATACAAGATCACCAGATCCCACCCTATTATTTTCTCTATGACTATACAACTCATTCTCAAATTGAATCTTATTACTTATTTTCTACTTTCCTTCACTTTTCTTCCTCTGCTTCGTTGCCTCACCTCCATGAGAAAAAAAGGCTTACTTGATTTTCTAGGTGCAGATAACCTAGGGCTAAGTTACCTTATCCCCACTAGGAGTAATTACATAAAACACATGACTAGATAGAATTACTTAAGGGCATGCATACATATTTGCTAATGTTTTTCTCTTTTTTGGATACCAGCCCTGGTTTTCCAGGTGAAATATGTTGTTGTTAAGATGTATTATACCTCATGGATGTACCCATGTTATGCTTCAATAAAAGCTTAATGTTTAAAAATAAATAAATAAAATAAAATAAATGATTATATAATATAAAAATAATTATATTAAAGTTATCCTCAGATTTTTGATAATGACATTTTTATTTCTGATGTTGGTACACATATCCTATTTTTGGGGCTCAAATTAGGATCATTTGAAAAGAATAAAAAAAAAATGGGACTAATTTTAAATTTCCATAAGCAATGGTATTGTTTGTGGTTTGTAAAGACATCTGTGTGAGTTTGGGGAAATATTTTTGTGACATGGACAGCAACAAAGTGAAATTGACTGATAACAAAAAAAATTACAAAACATGAAGATATTTCACATTGTAGCATTCTTAAAAACAAAATAGATTATCAAATGTGCAACATTGTTGCCAGGCCAATTTATTTGAGAGAAAGATACATTTCTTTTCAACATGAAATGGATTTATTAGATAAAGTAACAATTATACCATTAGAATGAATGGCAGAAACTTGCACTTGGCAAAATAACTCTCATCTTCACTCCCAAAAAATGTGTGTAAAATAAGTCACATTTTGGTAATTACTAACAACTCAAGGAATTACTCCATGAGAGTTATTTTGAGAGTTGTTTTGTGTCTGAGCATGCTCAGTTGTGCTCAGCTGTGCTCTGTGCCTAGGAGTAAAGAGACGGGGTATTTATCTCTTCTCAGACTTTTTAAGATATTTCAGTGTAGAAATCACTTTTTCACACAGTTTAAAAGCAGATTATCTTTAAATAATATACTGCATATTTTAGCACAATTTAGGTGATCCTATCATGCTCCAAACATTATTTCCATGTGCAATTTCCTTGCTTTTGCCACGATTAGTTTTTTAGTCAGTCACTGCTATTTGGGTGCTATAGTGAATTTGATTATGGGACTATTTTCTCCCTCAGGGCTTTAGTGAATACCTTTTTTGACTAGATTTACTCGTTTTCTAGGGATTCTAGTTGTTTGTAACCATTTGTTCCCCCATGGTGCTATAGTAAATAAACCCCAAAGTGTCTAGAAAGAAATTGCAGTGGTGCAAGGAAACTGTTGTGTGCCTTGGTTTTGTCCTCACAAAAGGAGAAAGGAAAGTCAGTCACAAGAGAGCTGTGGCTCTCATGGGTCTGCCCTGCCCATTTACCAATAAGGATATGCTTACCTTCCTTGGCATGATTGGTTACTGCCGCCAATGAATACCTGACTGTTCCTACTATGACAATCTCCTGAGACATGCCATGGGTTCTGATATGCCAGATTGTGTAAACCGGTCAAAGGAAATGTGTAATGCTTTTCTGTATTTGAAAAATGCTATGGTAGCAGCCCTTAGTCTAGGCCTGCCTGATTCCAGGGACAACTGTAAAATGATGGCGGAAGTCCTAGCTCTGGAACATGGAGGCAAGCTCCGCCCTGTAGTTTTTATTCTCAAAGATGGTTCCAGTACAGGTTCAAGGCATGCCTGCGTGCCTCAGAGCTTTAGCATCCTGTGTGATGGTGGTGGAAATGGCTGCATCATTCACTCTGGGACAGGATACCACTTTGCACACCCAACATATGTCGGACCAAAGGCTTAGTGGTTATAAGGTTATACTGCTCTCCAACCCTAAGCTAAAGATAAAATACGCTTCTCCTACCTCAGTCCCAGCCCCAATCCTCAATGTTTTGTTAGGACTAAAAAGAGAACAGGATTAGATTGTTCCACAACATGATTGTTTGGATCTCATCCATCAGGACACATCCACAAGACAGGATATGTCTTCTGTGGCCCTTCCAGATGCACAGAATGTGTTTGTGGATGGCTCTTGTTCAAGGCCCAATGACAACACATATCATGCAGGATATGCTGTTGTACAATTACCAGACTAAATTCTAGAGGCAAAATCAATTCTTTACCAGTCAGCCCAGGCTGCGGAACTGATAGCCCTCACATGAGCTTGCCAGCTCTTTGAAGGACAAGATGTGCATATTTTAAAGAAATAATAAAAGTTATACAGCTACGAAGGTCCATTGCCATTTTACATTGCAGGGCACACATAGGCCAGCAAACTGATAAAGTCAAAGGATAGAGCAGCGAAGAAAGCCGCATCCACTCAAAATGCAACCACCCAAATGCCTCTGCTCATGTCAGAAATGTTATTTTTAAACCAGATATTGCAAGATTTACAGACATATGCCACGGATATAGATATCCTAGGTTCACCTACAGATAGACTTTACACATATGCCAAAGGTGGGTAAGAGACAAGAGCACCTTTTGGTGATCGTGAATATGTTTTCACGATGGCCTGAGGTCTTTGTAACCACAAGAGAAGATGCCCAAACAGTTGTAAAAATTCTTACACAAGAGATTATTCCCAGGTGGGGATGTCCGCTCTAGATTAACTCAGACAACGGTCCTGCGTTTGTGGCCAAGGTCTGCTAAGATCTGGTAAGGACTTTTGAAGTTGACTATAGGGTTTGCATGCCTTGTCAACCCCAAAGTTCAGGTATGGTGGAAGGGATAAATGGGACTATCAGGGATAGGATAAGGAAGGCAACTGGAGGTACGTATACAAATTGGAAGAAGGTCCTCCCAGCAGTTCTGGCCAAGGTAAGAATGACCCCCTCCGAGAAGACAGTTACTCCCCTTTTGAGGTTTTAATGGGTAGGCCATTCCCCACTCCATGGGTCCAATAGCCACTTATGGTAGAAAGAGTGTACTTAGATCTAATCCAGGAGGAATATGTGAGAAAACGTATTGAAACTCTCGACAAAGTTGAAAGAAACTTTGCTTGCACCCCTCCTTGTTCTTCACAGGTACCAACACACCCTTCCCAGGTCAGGGACCAGGTCTTGATCCAGAGATTGCCTAAAGGATGAAAACCACAGGAACCTCCATTTGGACCAGCCACAAAAGTGGTGGCCATCACCAGGACAGCTATCCTTACAGAGGAATCCCCTAGCTGGATCCATGCTAGTTATGTGAAAAGGGTGAACCAAGCACCCGAGAAGCAAGATAAAGACAAGAGAGGGGAAACAGGTGGTATAAGTCCTCTAACAGAGAGTGAAATAGGTGGAAAAGTCTCTGAAAAAGATGACCTTGCTTATCTCACCACAGATGTTTGGAAAGGCCTTGTGCCTTCTAATGGCTCTCCTCCTCTTGATCTTCCTTCCAGTTTGGATAGTAACTAACTGTATATATCACCCTGAGGACTTAGGCCTCATAAGGCCAATATGTGGAGAAAGCCCTAAGACTGTCGCTGTAATAAACAATGCTACAATTAAGAGAGACAAACGAGAGATAGAAAGCGATAAAACTGTTACTGACTCCTTTTCAGGGAAAATACTTTTGCTAAAATTTAAATATGCATATGCTCAGAAGTCAGGTTTCAAGGAATGTTGGATTTGTAGTAAGCTACACCCTAGTACCATGAGAATTCCACTGCTAGCAGTACCATTAAACATCACACCCATGCTAAATAGCACTCCTCCTATAGTACTGACAAATGTTACCACAGGACAGGCAAATAAATCAATACCCTTTCCCCTGGTGAGTACAGCTTATAGACCAAACTGGTACTTTAAATTAAGAGGTTCAGATAAAGGCCAACACATGTGTAGCGATTTGGAATTTAATATCACTTGGCCAACCAATAATGGTTCAATGACAGACGATACCTTTCACACATCAGCTTCTGGGTTAAAGAATAGCCTTACTAGTCTATTATTGTAACATTGGCCCTTGTTATTCTTCTGCTTTTTTTAGGGTTCAAGTTACTTATGATGTGTATTGCCAAATGTACTGCCCCAACCCAACACCCCTCTCATGCATACACCCAATATCTCCAGCTTTATATGGGTCAGCGTAAACATAAGGATCAGACTAAAGTGCCCCAAGAAATCTCAAAGGTATAAAAGTCATATTCATGACTTAAGAGGGGATTTGAAAGGATTTGACGGTATTTATTTTGTATGATAGGGTTCCACTTGTTTGTTTCTGGCCTTACCTTGAGAGAATGTTTTATGCTCGGTTCTCATGAAATAGCTGAAGTCAGCTAGTCACACAATGTAATTTTGCAACAATACTCTTCAGCTAATGTACTTTTGTATCTTGTAAAAAAGGACACCTGTTTTTACCAGTTTCTACTGCTTGATGATGTACACATGATGTATGCATGTGCCATTTCTCAAATGATCTGTGACGTGTACTGCCTTATAAAGGGCGCCTCCCATGCGTCACAATACAGACAATTCCCTGCTTAACTATACTTCTGTGTGTGTGTGTTTCTTTATTTTCTATGGAATATCTCCAGACATGTCTATTGATCATGAAGGTGCCTGTCGGAGGTGCAGGAGCTAGCTGAGGATACAATAACCCCTTCCTTTCAGTAATAATGGAGAAATAATAAATAAAATAAAAATATAAAAAAATATAAGGCTATGGAATGCGGGGTAGTAGAACCTAATAATAGGAAAATATGTATAAATAAAAAGAAATAAAAGATAAAGAATAAGAAAGAAATATATAAAAAAACAATGATTATTAGTAAAAACTCCAGGGGGGGGTACATGACGTAGGTGTGGTTTATATATAGACTTTCAGTCATTGGCTCGCTCAGTTTGATTGACAGCAGTGGGAGCCAATGCCAATGAGGAGAGGGATTCCTGGACAGCCAAACTTCTTGTGCAACATTGCAGGCCCTAGATAGGGAAAAGATAAGGTTTGGGAGGGATGGGTTAAGGAGGCTGCTGCACACAGAAGGTTTTTTTTTTATCCTAATACATTAAGATAAAAACCTTCTGCCTTTAAAACCACTTTAAGTCCATTATTCATAGAATTTATTATAATTATTATTATTACTATTGATAGTTTATTGAACAGAACATTTTATCTTTAATTATCATATATTTTTTAAATATTTTACATGCTGATTACAATTACATTATTTTGTAATCTTGCATCTGAATTTTAAATATAATATATACTGAATATTCAGCAAAATAAACTATTGAACTTTATAACTTTTATTTCTTGGCATTGCTGATACTGGAAAGCCGTTCTTTAGTAAAGTATTATTAGACATCTTCTTCAGGGAACAGCCGGAGTTTGTTCTATTGGATGAAAGTTTCTGTACGATCTCTCAGGGGAAGGAGTCTGAATTTACTATTCCTCACCTGATCACTGAAGTTACATTTAGAATGTTGTATTTCTTGTGTCTCATACAGAAACATCTTTTAATATCCCGGTTGTGTTGGATTCCCCTGATAGGTAATATTCTGGAGGCTGGTTACCATATGATGAGAATATTTCCAACATTGCAGCAGACTAGTAAAGCCAATTACTAATAATAATTTTTAGTTATACATATTTTTTATAACTAACATTATACAAATGACTGATAGGATTGTACAGTGATGGTCAATGTGTACATTACAGCCCTAGTTTCTATTCGATTTGAACATCCAGTTATTGCTGCTTTTATGCCTTTTACTCCTATATGGTGTAATACATAATACAGATCAACACGCATTACTATAGATGAACTCAAAGAAAAAAATAAAATACATTAAAGAATGTGAGTGGCGTTCTGTGTAGTGAATTATACATGTACTGAGCTACATGACATATCAGATAAATTCCTGTACACTATGATGTCATAGAATTAAAGCAGCAAATGTATGTTTATCATGCATTGCAGTCTTCTGTAATAATAGACAGGCTTCCTTTTGAGAAAATTGCCTTGCAAAAATTATTTTATTTTCTGTACAGTGGAGAATTTATATACAAACTGTAACTATATGCACACTATGTTGCCAAAAGTATTGGGACACCTGCCTTTACACGCACATGAACTTTAATGGCATCCCAGTCTTAGTCCGTAGGGTTTAATATTGAATTGGCCCATCCTTTGCAGCTATAACAGCTTCAACTCTACTGGGAAGGCTGTCCACAAGGTTTAGGAGTGTGTCTATGGGAATGTTTGACCGTTCTTCCAGAAGAGCATTTGTGAGGCCAGGCACTGATGTTGGATGAGAAGGCCTGGCTTGCAGTCTCCGCTCTGATGCATACCAAAGGTGCTCCCTTTGGTTGAGGTCAGGACTTTGTGCAGATCAGTTAAGTTCCTCTACCCCAAACTTACTTATCCATGTCTTTATGGACCTTTCTGTGCGCTGGTCCAAATCCCTTGGTGGAGGGGGGTTATGGGGGTTAGGGTGTGTGGTTGTTTTTCAGAGGTTGGGCTTGGCCTCTTAGTTCCAGAGAAGGAACTCTTAAGGTGTCAGCATACCAAGACATTTTGGACAATTTCATGCTCCCAACTTTGTGGGAACAGTTTGGGGATGGCCCCTTCCTGTTCCAACATGACTGCGCACCACTGCACAAAGCAAGGTCCATAAAGACATGGATGAGGAAGGTTGGGGTGGAGGAACAGTAGAGGTCTGGTCAGTGAATCAGATAAAGAGTAATTGAACTGTATTAATTGAATTTGTATTTTTAATATCAGTCATATTTAGCACCCTTCCACTATTGTTTGTGTGTTTACTGTCCATACTGTATCTCCGTCTCTATTATTCAGCGTTCCTCCTCTGTCTTTTGGGTGTAGACTCAGACTATTCAGTGTAGATACTATTGTTATCTTAATGTTTGTGTCTACACTCCTGCCTTCTAGTGTTAGACTACTGGGGCAGAAGTTTCTCCTGTTGTGAAGTGTTGTATAGCTACTTTTTGTGCATCATGGAGAAATTGATGGCCAAGATTGCTAAAGTTATTTTTTAATATATTCCATATACACGTTATCATTTCAATGTATATAAACCATTGCAGTATACAGAAATCACCTATAATTTCTTATTCATATGTTAGAGAAAACTGAGTACTGTCCGTGATACTTTTTTTATTTGCACTAACATAAAATTTTTCAGGACAAGCTTTCGGGGTATCTCCCCTTCTTCAAGGTCCAAGCAGTACGGAATAAAAACTGTTTTAGCCAAATGTTAAAAAAGAGAAAAAAAAGAGAAAAAAAACCTCTAAGGGAAAGGAAAAACAAACAAATACAAATCAATGTATAAGGCCATGGTAATGAAACTAGCTGTAGAGATAGTGAGATAAGACAGGCAGAGTTATAGACTGGGGAGGGGAGGGGGGTGACAGTCACAGAGGGGGTCGTAAAATTTAGGAATAGTGAGTGAGAAAACCAATATCCAAGTTTAAGCCATTATTTTTTGTATCAAAAAGAAGAATCATTCTTAGTTCAAACGTTTTCCTTTCCTGCGTGGTTCTGAAGTCCCCTTTAAGAACTAAAACATTGAGGTTTTCAATAGTGTGGTCCGGTTGTGAAAAATGATGTCCCACTGGTGTGCAGAAATCATTTTCTTGATGATTCTTGATGGTATGTCTGTGTAAATTCATCCTTGTTTGCAATTTCTGTCCTGTTTCCCCAACATAGGATCCTTTGTTGCACCGACTGCATTGAATCAGATATACCACATTACTAGAGGTACAGCTGTATGATCCCATAATATTGAAGGTCCCATTTGTGTGTGTGACACTCTTGGATGGATTGATCTGGTTGCACAGCTTGCAACGTTTTTTATTGCAGGGTTTTATTCATATGTTAATATGGGTGATGTCATCACATCTTTTAACATTTTACAAAATCCAATTATAGAATTTTGTCATTAATATTAAACAACTCAAATATATAAGATCTGTAAAGAGAAAAAGAAGGAAAAAGAAAGAAGAGGAAGAAAGTAAAGTATGAGAGATAGAGAACTTAGAGTAATACAAGGGTACTGAGAGACTGCCAAATTCCTCCTTCACTTATCATTTGTCACTCTGAGGACACCAAGTCTTGGAATTTATCAGAATATCTGAACATAACCCATGGCCTCCAAAGTTTATTAAATCTCTCAGTGTTTTCTGCCGCCATGGCCCTGATTTCTTCCATCCTGTAAATATTTTGAGTATGGGCAAGCCATTCCTGTATAGTAGGTACCATTGTTGACTTCCAATGTCTCGGAATCAAGTCCCTGGCTGCTGTAAGGAGGAACCTGGTTATGGAATTTTTGTTTCCTGGCTCAGCCCCATGTCAGCACACCTCGGGTCAACCCCGCCCCCTTGACCCCATATAGGACATCCCTTAACAGAGCATAAAAGGACAGCAGTACCTGGAGACGGTGTCTGCTCTCCAATATTCTTAGCCAAAGGCAGGGGTTTTGATTTTAAGCATAAAGAGGGATGAAGAACCAAGTTCATCAGATAGAACCATGACAAGTAGTCAAGCCATCAGGTGAGATGGCAGGTTCGCAAGAGACCCAACAGATGGGGAGATACACACTTCGGCAGATCCATGTTCCTGCAGGTACCGTCGCTGGGCTGTGTGAGTATGTCACTGCGAGTTCATTAGATAAAGGTTAGCCTTGCCACATATTCAAGGCAGTTTCAGAACCTCACGTCCAGTAGAGGCTGTGTTGCAAAACAAAGGGCTACTGGTGCTCTTGCTGGCGCACAGCTGGCTGCCTCAACACTCTCTTCAGGCCTGACAAAAAAAAAAAAATGCATCACATGAACAGTGTGCAGATGGTGGACATGTTCGCACACCTCACGTGCACTTAACTTTCACCAATCCCTGGTCTCAGGAGGCCAGAGAGGGAGTGTATAGTAACCCAGAGGATTCGGAGTCTCACTGGAAGATATAGAACTAGCAGGGTCTATAACATGGAAAGCCTTGCTTCCCGCACCAGGAGTAAGTGACTCCACGAGGGAGACCTGGGTGGTGGCCAAGCCAGTCGGGTCTTTCAGCTGTACGGCTACCTGGCATACCAGTCTAGTTACTTGTTGGGTAACCATGCCAAGGAAGAACGAGATCAGAGTGGCAATGGTCTGTAAGTGGAAGTTGCTCAGAAAGCGCAACAGAGGGAGCTTCAGATATCCGTGAAACAATAGCAGCAAGAGCCTATCTTCACTGTCAAGAAGGGAGGCAAACGAGTCAACTGTTATCAGGAATCTCCCTTTTTGGGGTTTGATTTCCTAGAAACTTCCGGTCAAGCACCGTAAGATACAAGCCGTTGTTGGTTGAAACCAAAAGCCAGTCCAAGTCATTCTCTACAACAAAGAAGGCTATCAGGATATCAACCTGAAATCAACCATGATGGCTTCCCTGAAGGGGAAGTAGTAAAACCACCAGCACCCAACAGGGACTGCCGATCAGCAAAGGGGTACATCCATCTCGGTCTCCAGGCTCCTTATCAGGGTCCACATTGATCCAGTAGCAAGAAGGATAATAGTGGCCTTCAGGCCAGGATATCCTCAGGTACAGTGCGGAGTCAGTGTCCTCTTAGTCACCTTCCTGTAGTCTAAAGCCTCACACAGTGTGGTCAACAGTATCATCTAAACTTACACAAGGTATTCCTAGATGCTGAAGATCAAGAGGTAAAAGACTCATCTGGAGACCTCACTTTTAGGGTTAAACCCTGTTCAGGACACAGACATACTCCAAACTTCAGGTATGCTAGGAAATAGAAGACCTTGCAGGATTGAAGATGGAATCCTCTGTTCCCCGGTGGAACGAGCGAATCAGATGCAAGTAATCGTACACGGGGAATTAAGCAGGAGGTAGGCTCTAACGTGTCCTCACTCTTTGGCATACAGTAACTTTTGCATATCTTGGTAACCGATACGAGACCTGGGCAGACCCTTTCCTTGGGTCTTCCAAATAGGAGGGACACGTTGTCTTACTCTCCATTTCATCTAGGGGTATTATCCTCTGTTCTTTCTGGGTGTCAAATTTTTTCTGAGCAGCACCTGGTGTCTATTCTTGCAGTTTATCTTGCCCTCCCATATTGTATGCTAGTTAAATCCCGAGGTGTGCTGACATGGGGCTGAGCCAGGAAAACGGAAAATTGTTATCAAATACTTACCGTAATTTTCCTTTCCTGGCTCTGCCCCATGGCAGCACATTCCCACCCGGGTCTGTCGCAAGCTAGTTACAGAACACCGTCTCCAGGTACTGCTGTTCTTTTATGCTCTGTTAAGGGATGTCCTATATGGGGTCAAGGGAGCGGGGTTGACCCGAGGTGTGCTGCCATGGGGCAGAGCCAGGAAAGGAAAATTACGGTAAGTATTTGATAACAATTTTCCGTTATCTTTTCATTGTGCAATTTGATATTTGGAGAAGGCAACAGGTCATGTCCAAATGTATATCTGTTTCCGTTATCTGCTTAATAATCTTGCATGACTGTTTCCAAAAAGTTTGAATCATATAGCACCCCCACCACATGTGAATCAAGTCACCTTTTTCCTTTCCACATCTCCAGCAGAGATCGGAAGTCAACGGGTACCACTTATGAATTTTTTTTTTTTTCCAACAAAGCTTTATTGAAAAGTGCAAGGAAATACAAGTGTACAATGAGTAATGTATGTCACACTGAAAAGTCAAAACATTAGACAAAGCTATATGCATACATTAGTACATTAACCTTATCCATTACTGGGAGATATGTCTGTGATATTTTAGGTGGGTGATGCAGCTTACTCGATACGGTTATTGAGTGGAATTTTGCGGAATACAAAGGCAAACACTGCATCCATCGTGTCCAGCACGAGGGGGGGGGGTGTGGAAAGGTGGGTTGGGGAGCGATGGCGTAGGGCTAGGAGAAGAGGAGGTGTGTTAAGAGAGATCGCGTAGGTGTAGCTATCTCGATGGGTAACGTGCAGTTTTGATAGGGAAATATAAGGGTGTGGGGGAATGAGGGGGTCTTCGTTTTGATCTGAAGGGCCTTGTGAGCGTATAAGGTCATATAGATCGTGGGAGGCGTTTGTTAGTGAGAAAGGCTGGTTGATCTGGGATTTGGGCCGAGTATGGGGCTAGGTGGTGTTTAAGGTTTGTTTATATAAGTCCGAGGTTTGGAAGTGTGTCCAGCAAGCCCATCTCTTGGTGTAAAAGTTAGGGGTATTTCGGGCTATGGCGATGAGCTCTTCCATTTCTGCTATTTTGTCAATCTGTTTGAACCAGTCAGCTAGGGAGGGGATTTTAGTAGTACCCCAGAGTCTGGGAATGCAGAGTTTGGCGGCGTTGATCATGGCCATCGCCAGGGATTTGTGGTAAGAGTGATCTGCGGTTTCTTGATGGTGTAGGAGGTACTGACCAGGCTTGAAGTTTAAGTGGTATGTGGTCGTGGAGCGTACCAAATTGTGGACTTGATTCCAGAAGGATTGAATGTGGGGGCATTCCCACCATATGTGGAGAAGGGAACCCTGGGATTGGGAACAACGCCAGCACGTGTCTGGGATATCTTTGTTGTATTTGTGTATTGTTGTTGGAGTCCGATACCAGCGCGAGGCTAGTTTGAAATTATTTTCCTGGATAGTAACGTTCAGGGATCCCTTATGGGTGTGATGAAATATGGTAGACCAATCCTCTTCTCAGAGGTTAGTATGGAGGGCGAGAGACCAGGCATCCTGTGCTCCGCCAGCGCTAGGCTGGGTAGTATCCCAGAGCATGTTATGTAGCAGGGAGATCACGTGTCTTAGCGATTTCCCTTCCATACATAGTGAGTGAGTCAAAGGTAGTTGGGTTGTTTGTTAAGTTGTCGCGGGGTTTTAGGCTGGAGATGAAGTGTTTTATCTGTATGTAGCTGTGAGGGTCTAGGTGTGTGGTTTCCAGGGAAGCATTGATGTGGGTACGATCCCGTATAGCCTCCCCATCCATGAGGTGATGTATACGTAAGGCCATTGGAAGTTGATACTTGGATAGTGGGTGAGGTAGTTGGCCTGGGGGAAAGGCTGGGTTTTGGAGGAGCGGGGTCATAGGGCCCGGGGTGGCCGAGATCTTGTATTTCTTATTTGCCGTGTCAAAAGCGAGGAGCGTGGGGCCTATTGTGGGGCGGGAAGTAAGTTCAGGTGGACGGTGATTTTTCTTTAGCCAGGGGGTTTGAGCAGTGTGGGTCTGAGAGAAGGAGTGTTCGAGTGTTATCCAATCTTTAGTTTGATGGTGTAGGTGCCAGTCTAGTATTCTCTGCAGATGGCATGCCAAGTAGTATATTTGTATATCGGGAAGGCCAATGCCCCCTTTAGATTTGGGTTTTGATAGCTGTGAAAAGTTTATTCTTGGGGTCTTGTAGTTCCATATAAAGCTTCTGAAGATTTTTTTGACTGCGTCAAAAAATGATTTGGGTAAGAAAATGGGGATTGTCTGCAGCAGGTATAAGAGACGGGGTAGAACGTTCATTTTAATGATGGCTGCCCTGCCAAACCAGGAGAAGTTGGCTTTGTCCCAGCGTTTCAAATCTGCAGCAATTGCTTTGATTATTGGGGGGAAGTTGATGTTGTAGAGATTAGGGAGGTGTTTTGGGATTTGGATGCCTAGGTAGGTGATAGCATCTGAATTCCATTTGAAGGTGAATGATCGTTTGCATTGCATGAGTAGACTGTCAGGGAGGGATATGTTTAGCGCTTGGGATTTAGCGTAATTGATTTTAAAGTGTGAAATATAGTGATAGAGATCGAGGTCCACAAGGAGGTTGGGTATAGAGATGATAGGTTGGGATAGAAATAGGAGGATGTCGTCTGCGTATGCCGCTATTTTGTATTGTTTTCCTTGGGTGACTATTCCGTGG